>JASPKZ010004770.1:0-52000 GCA_030220185.1 Diploptera punctata | reverse complement strand
TTTATCTTGTCGTCCATGTAAATCATGTTCCAGGTCACTAATATATTTTTCCCACAAACTCCTTTTAATTTTTCTGATTCTCTTCGAGCAAGAAGGGCATTTCTTTTTTTGTATTCGATCAGGTTTTCATCTGTTCTCATATTCAGGTATCTCAAGTATGCATCTTTTTTTTCCTTAACCAGTTTTGCTATTTCATTGTTCCAAATTTGTAATATTTTATTATTATATCTTTTTATGTCCACCGCTGTGGTCTCGAGGTAGCGTGCTGCCTTGTCACGCAGCGGGCCCGGGTTCGATCCCCGGTCGGGCAGTTTTTCTGGGTGAGGTTTTTATCGGGGTTTTTCCTCACCTGTAAGACAAATGTCAGGAAAACTTTAAGGCCCAAACGGTCCCCGAAATCATATGGCCATCATCATCATCCTTATCATTATCATCATCATCCTTCACCGGTGTGGAAAGCAACGGGAAGCTACCACACCTACACAATTCCTAGTAAAGCTGCAAGTATAGCATGAAAATGCTATGATTGCAGTGAAGGACCTGCCTTCGGGCAGAATTACTATGAAAAAATAATGTAGTCTATTATGCTTCTTTGTCCTCTTGTTAACCAAGTGTATTTATGTACATCTCGATGTGGAAAAAAGGTGTTTGTAATTCTTAATTTATTATAATTTGTAAAATCTATTAGAAGTCTTCCATTTTTATTTTGGGTTGTTTCTCATTGTTTCCCATTATATTTTTAATAGGTTTATTGCCTATTCTGGCACTACGTATAATCTCCAGCTATTATTAAATAGTCATTTGGATTAACTTTATTAATTTGTTTCTGTAGATTTTCATAAAAGTCTGTACATTCTTCTAATTTGCTATATAACTCCTCTCTCTTAATTGAATCGCATGCCTCCTTTTTTGAAGTATATATATATATATATATATATATATAATGTCCACCGCTATGGTAGCGTGCTGCCCTGTCACGCAGTGGGCCCGGGTTCGATTCCCGGTCGTTACAGGCTCCTGGGTGAGGGTTTTTTGGGGGGTTTTCCTCACTTGTAAGACAAATGTCAGAAAGCTTAGGGCCCAACGGTCCCCGAAAATCATCCGGCCATAATCATCTTCCTTATCATTATCATCACCATCCTTCACCGGTGTGGATATATGAATTCTATTCTATAGTAATTCTGCCGATGGCAGAATGCAATCATAGCATTTTCGTGCTATGCTTTGCAGCTTTACTAGGGAATTATAGGTGTCGTAGCTTCCCGTTGCTTTCCACACCGGTGAAGGATGATGATGATAATGATAAGGATGGTGATGATGGCCGGATGATTTTCGGGGACCGTTGGGCCCTAAGCTTCCTGACATTTGTCTTACAGGTGAGGAAAAACCCCGAAAAGCCCTTACCCAGGAGCCTGTCCCGACCGGGGATCGAACCCGGGCCCGCTGCATTACAAGGCAGCACGCTACATCGAGACCCACAGCGGTGGACATATATAGGTGATATACAGTACCATTAAATTCCCATTTATTTTTTATAATCTGTTCCTATACGAAATATCTGATCTATTGTGGTCTTAGGTATTTGAATTCCGCCAATTCTTCAAAATTCTACTCTTTTATTATGTAAACCCATGTAGTAAGAAGAGGAAATAAAAAGAAAGAAAGGAAGAAGGAATTATGAAGTGAACCATAGCATCTTGACTGACATCAAGTTTTGCTTATATAGATCACATTAAAGTATGTCGGTGGCCTTCAAGTCACCTTGTCTAGTTTTCTCCGGAGGACGGAGGATATCCTCCTGACAAGGGAACATCTCAATTTTCAAGCATCAGATCTACTTTCTACTTTCAAATGGTGCTTCACCTTCACATCTAGTATTTACCCGAAATAATAGTAACAATAATAATAATAATAATAATAATAATAATAATAATAATAATAAAATAGTAAAAATACAGAATAATTAACAGAGGAATTCACAGTGAATAAAGGCCTTAAGCAGGGATGCAGTTTACCACCAATTCTTTTTAACATTTATTTAAACCATGCTCTTAACTTGTGGTATAAAAAATGTTCTGAAATGGGTATTCCTACAGGAGGAAAAGTACTGCATTCATTGTTGTTTGCAGATGATCAAATAATTTTTGCAGGGGATGAAGATGATATGAAATATATGATAAATAACTAATGGAAGAATATAAAAAATGGGGACTGAATATAAACTTACAGAAAACAGAATATATGTGTTTGGGAAAGGATGTGGATGACCTCATACTTAAACAGGGAAAATAAAAAAAAATGAAATTTTTTTA
The DNA here is from genome assembly GCA_030220185.1 of Diploptera punctata. Lineage (NCBI taxonomy): Eukaryota > Metazoa > Arthropoda > Insecta > Blattodea > Blaberidae > Diploptera > Diploptera punctata. The sequence goes on along the minus strand of JASPKZ010004770.1, from coordinate 49,688 downwards.
AATATCTTGGGTCAATAATTACAAGTTCAGGTACCTGTGAGAGAGATGTACAGACTAAAATTACAATGGGCAAAAAAGCAACTAAGACATTACATGGAATAATTTGGAACAAAAATATTACAAAGTAAACTAAAATGAAAAAAATTATAAGAGCATAATACACAATATTTTGTCGTATGGAAGTCAAACTTGGTCTTTGACGGAATACAAAACAATACAATTAGAACAGTTGAATTTGATTATTTTAAAAGAAGCCTCCAAAAAACAAGACAGGATAAAATAAGAAATGAATTCCTTTGGAGAGAAATGAATGTCACCACATCTGTTGTTAAGAGGATTGAAAATCAAACGCTTAAATGGTATGGCCGTGTACAAAGAATGGAAAATGAAAGATGACCAAAAATATATACCAATGGTCACCCCCTGGAAGAAATAAACGTGGTAGACCAAGATGGAAATGGAAAACCTACGTCAGAACCATAATAATAATAATAATAATAATAATACTAATAATATTAATAATAATAATAATAGCTTTATTTTACCTGGCAGAGTTAAGGCGTTAAGGCCTTGTCTGCCACTCAGCCAGGTTTTAAAAAATACAAAAAAATAGTTTTACATCTAAATTACAATATACATAAACGTTTATATGTTATAAATACAATACAATTAATATTTATAATGTATTTTGATTTACTCTACATTTAACGAATTAAATATATAATATGTACATGATATATAAAAGAACGAGAAAACATTATTAATGACATAGTATAAATTTAAATAAATAGAGAAAAATTAATTATTAGACAACAGGTAACTGTATAAGCGTGACTTAAAAGTGCCAAGTGTGCGGCAACCCCTGATATCTTGAGGAAGGAAATTCCAGGAGCGGGCAGAGGCTACTGTGAAGGAAGTAGAATAAGAGGAAGTGCTATGAAGAGGAATTGTTAGCAGACTGTTATCTTGTGACATAGTGTCAATATTGTGGTAAGAGGACGCCAGGTAAGTAGGAGTGTAGGAATTCAGAAGCTTGAAAAGTAGTGGAAGAGAGTGCAATTTACGTCTGTCAGTAAGACGGAGCCAAGAGAGGTTATTAAAGTGTTCGGAAATATGGTCATAACGGCGGATATTTAAAATGAATCGAACGCAAGCATTATGAACACGCTGCAGTCTCTGCGACAAGTCATAGTTTAGATCATTATATATAATGTCATAATAATCGAAGTGTGGCAACACAAGATTCTGCACAAGGATTTGTTTTAACGAAACTGGGAGAAAATTCTTTAAACGTTTAAGATAATGTAAGATGGAGAAAGTCTTTTACATATGTGTTTCACTTGTGTTTGCCAGGTTAAATTTGCGTCTAGGTGTAGTCCAAGCTCTATTACTGAAGAAGAATAAGGGATAATTATATTATTTATAGTAATGTTTTGGAAGTGTAGATATGTCAAAGGTTGTAAGCAGTCTTTGTTGTCCCATTAGAATTACTTGTGACTTGTTAGGATTTAGATTTAGACCGATACGTGAAGACCATTTAAAATGGATATAAGATCGTCATTCATTTTCGTCAAGCTGTTATAGAGAGAGAATGAGGAGGTGAATGTAGGTAAATTTGGAGATCATCAGCATAGAGGTGATAACGGCAGTGCTTTAGTACAGTTGGTAAGTCATTTATGTAGATTGAGAAAAGAAGAGGTCCGAGAACACTGTCCTGGGAGACTCCCGCCTGCACGTTGCGCCAAGACAAATATCTAGAATTTAGTGAAAAAAGTACATTCCGGTACCGGGAATCGAACCCGAGCCTCCTGGGTGAAAGCCAGGTATCCCAGCCACTAGACCATACCGGATGATAGGAATTTGGAAGAGGGAGATTGAAATGATAGAAATAAATGGAAACCGAAGACGCCAAACTTATAAGTGGGGGAAAGCCGAAGAAGTAGAAAGAATAATAATAATGATAATAATAATAATAATAATAATAATAATAATAATAATAATAATAATAATAATAATAATAATAACAATAATAATGATAACAATGATAACAATAATAACAATAACAATAATGACAATAACAATAATGACAATAATAATGATAATAACAATAATAATAACTACAATAACAATAATAATAATGATAATAATAATACGTAACGATGGTGATGATAATAATAATAATAACAATAACTAGGACTCGGAAGTTAGAGATTTTTTTTTTAGTTTTATGTCTGAAGACGAGGCTCAACATTATAACTATATATATATATATATATGCCTATACATTTAGGGTCATGTAGGACAGTAAATGGTGGGTTTTATTTGTCCTTTTTGTCCTTTATCCACTTTTTTTCCGTTTTATTGGTCCTTTTTCAGCCATTTGTTAGATCGTAATGGCTTTATTTATAAACTTTACCTAATAAGTTGCCACTTTGTAAAAATTACCTTGAACTTAGAGTCAAGGCACCGAGGTTGTCTTTATCCACTCTATATCAACTATAACACTTTTTACGTCCTTCTTCCAGCTTTCACCTTTTATCTTTAGGTCTTCTTAAAGATCCTGAACTTGCGAGCATAATAATAGCCATATAATAATAATAAAATAATAAAATAATAACAATAATAGTAATGAATAAATAACAACAGTAATAATATGAATAATAAAAACTGCTCCGAATTCCAACAAGAGTTATAAGTAGAGCGACTGAGTAGAAATAAGACATTTTATATTCTAAACTATGAAGAATAATGAAGCAGGAACCAGAAACAGTTACGTTAAACGTAATGGCAATATAAATAAATGTAAAGTGATCCCACAACAGGCCTCAGGAGGCCCTTGGGTAGTAGGAGGTTAAGGCTCCCACTTTTTCTAGACAATCGGCACTTTATGTCAGCCGGGTTGTCAGCCCTGCGTGACGGCCGCCTTTACCCCAGAACAAGCGTCTGGTACTCATTTCAGTTAGAGGCTGAGTCTACCCCAGGGCCATAGTGCTGCCAGAGGGTTTTGGTCAGTTTAAGAATCCTGACCCCAACGGGACTTGAACCCTCGACCCTCCGGCTTGTAGCTCAGTGCCTTAACCACTACGCTACGGCGTGCCCCCGGCAAATATAAATACTTGATAAAAATTTTATATTTCGCAGTATATTGTCAATATCTTCATATTTCAATGAGGATCAAAAAGATATTAAACATAGGCTCAATTCCAGAAATGCATGTTTATATACATCCTCTAATATATAAAAATGTTCGTTTGTTGTTTGTATTTTATGCGCTGCCATACCCTTCAACCGATTTTGATGGGGCTTCTTGCAAAATGTTCGGGGGATTCTCGGGATAAGACAGTTGTGATACTCAACTCCTACACCCTATGTAGTGAATAACGTGAAAAAGTAGTTTTTTGGACGCTTAAATCACCTGACCTGATCTGTACTATACTGAAATAATCTGACCCAACCTGACCTAACATGACCTATACTGACCGAACCTAACGTACCTAACCTAACCTAACCGAATAAAACTGAACCTGAACATAACCTAACCTAACACAAATCTAACTTCAATCTAACCCTAACCTAACCTGAACCTAACTTGAACCTAATCTGAACATAATCTGAACCTAACCTGAACCTAACTTGAACCTAAGCTAACCTGAACCTAATTTGAAACTAGCCTGAACGTAACCTGAATATAACCTGAACCTAACTTGAACCTAGCCTGAATCGAACATGGGCATAACTTAAACCTAGCCTGAACCTAGCCTAAACCTAACCTGAACCTAACTTGAACTTAGCCTGATCCGAACCTGAACCTAACTTGAACCTCACCTGAACCTAATTTGAACATATCCTGAACCTAACCTGAACATAACTTGAACTTAACATGAACCTACCCTTAACACCTAACTTGATCTAGCCTGAACCTAACCTGAACCTAACTTTATTTAGCCTGAACCTTAACTGAACCGAACCTGAACATAAACTAAACCTCACGTAATTTTAGCCTGAACATAGTCTGAATCTAACATTAACCTAACCAGAACCTATCCTGAACCTAAATTGAACATAGCCTCAACCTAATCTGAACCTAACATGAATTTAGCTTGAACCTAACATGTACCTAACCTGAACCTAACCTAACCTAACATGAACCTAACTTTAATCTAATCGGAACCTAACCTCAACTTAAATTGAATCTAACCGAACCTAAACTAAACCTACACTGAACCCACACTGACCCTAGACTGAACTCAAACTGAACCTAACACGGACCTAATACAAAACTAACTCGAACCAAAACCTAACCGAACCGAGCCTAACCCAATCGTGCCTAACCTAACCTAAACCTAACCTGAATCTAAACCCGAACCCAAACCCGAAACCAAAACTGACAGAAAAACTGAACTAAATACTGAAACTCAAACTGTACCCAAACACGAACCCAAACTGAACCCGAACCCGGACCTAATCCGGAACTAAATATGACTTAAACCTGACCTAACCCGGATATATCACTATCCTAACCCGGACCTAACCTAACCTTGACCTAACCGAACCGAACCTAACTAAGCCTAACCTAATCTAATCTATCCTATCCTAACCGAAACCAACCTAACCTAACCTAACCTCACCTCACCTGACTTAATCTGACCGATACCTGGCCGATACCTGATTTAATCGATACCTAACCTAACCCGGAAACATAATCTAAAATAATCAATTGAGTTGGTGTTTACTTGGTGAAAATCCATATTTATCTTAATAAATATGAAAATCAAATAAAACTGTAAGTTTTGTTTTTATTTAATTAATAATCTAAAATATCCAACCGGTCCGACCAAAATACCCCTAAAACGATAAAATTACCTCCATGACGACACATTACCAGTAGCTAATCAAACTACCTCTATAAAGACCAAAAACAACCAGTAAACCGATTAAACTACCTCTAAAATGAGGAACTACCCGTAAACTGATCAAGCTACCTATAAAACGATAAATTACCCTTAAACCGATTAATTTACCTCTAAATTGATCGAATTACCCGTAAACCGGCCAATTTACCTCTAATCCGACCAAACGATCGCTAAACTGATAATTACGATATAAATTTATAATTGTATTTCTTTTTACTTATTTATCCAAACATAAAAACACATTTCATTTATTTAGGTGTAGCAGCGCACGTCAGGTATTGGCTAGTTATATATAAATGTATATACATTAAACTTAAAATATATAAAACTGTTATTCTCCCAGTTATATTATATGGAAGCGAAACATGGACTCTTATTTTAAGGCAGGAGAAAATATTACTAGTATTTGAGAATAAAGTTCTTAGGAAATTTGTTGGACTAAAGAGAGATGAACAGACACACGAATGAAGAAGACTTCATAACAATGAACTACATAATCTTTATAGGAAACCAGATATAATAAGAAAAGTTAGTCTGGTAGACTGTGTTGGGTAAGATACTTGGTACGTATGGGGAATGAAAGAGAGGCGTGGATCTTCTAGTAGGAAAACGGAAGGAAAAACGCCCAGTTGGTAGAACAAGAATGGGGTGGGATAATAGATAATACAACGAGTGATTAAAAAACATTAGTTCAGGATAGAGATGTGTGGAGAGCTTATGTCCACGCGGTCATGAACATACAGGTTCGATAGTGCTAGTGAGATAGTTAGTTAAAGAATGTGCCTAACATAAAAACTTAAAAGAAACTTCATATTGATAATATTTTGACAATACATTCATAAAATTGAATGCTTGTAGCCCGGACGACGAATCAAACAGAAATCAAAATCTTCACATTTTATTAATATTTCTGGATATTTAAACATTTAGTGATATGACAGATATTAATTAGATTTTATTTGTGTTTCTAATAGGACACCAGGTATTTCTTGGATGCAAGAAGATCGTTAAATTTACTTTTTCAGGCTTGAGGTTCTTTTACGAGTAGAAAATCTTCATACTTGGAGTCTCTTCCGGAGCACTTGTTCCTTGGACTCTCCATTCTAAAATTCCATCAACCCTGGCCGGGTTTAAACCCGGGACCCTCAGGACTAGAGGCAAGGTACATAACCACTAGACCACCGCGGCTGACAAAGCTAAAGTGATCCCACTACAGGTCTCAGGAGGCTCTAGGGTATTAGGAGGTTAAGGCTCACATGTTAAACAATAGACACGAGATGTCACCGCGTTCTCATGCCTTCGTTTCGTCCACCTTTACGCCCTAACAAGAGTATGGTACTCATTTTCGTTAGAGGTTGAGTCGACCCCAGAGACATAATGCATTCAGAAGGTGTAGGTTAGTTTTAAAAATCCTGACTCTACCGGGGCACGAAGCTCAAACCTTCCACTTAACAAAATGCGCTACGGCGCGCCCCCTTATCCGCGAACAACCTCTTATGTATTACAAGTGTTTGTTGTTCTTGGAATGATTACAAATCAAACGTCTAGACATACTGCCCAGCATTCGAACCCGCGACCTCCATTCATGATGACCCACATTTACAGACCAACAGGAATCTATGACAATATTGTGATTCTTGTGCGTGTACTCACAGCAGATGTCAGCTTGATGCGTATTTCAACAGCCGCCAACTCGAACGACGCTACTTCTGTTCACCTCGCACGTTCCACATCCTATAGTTCCTATAGAACACTCCCTTCATTGGTGTCAGGCTTGCATTTAGATGTAGTTTGTCTGTGCAAAAATGTGATAAAAACTGAAACACATTTTTTAAAATATAAAAAGAACAGTCCGCCGCTGTGGTCTCGAGGTCATCCAGCGGGCCCGGGTTCGATCCCCGGTCGAGACAGCTTTCTGGTGAGGTTCTTATCGGAGTTTTTCCTCACCTGTATGACAAATGTCAGGGAACTTTAAGGCCCAAACGGTCCCCGAACATCATATGGCCATCGCAATCATCATCATTCATATTCATCTTAGATTAAGCTTAGGATTAAGGACTCTCCTGGCGCACCACTATCATCATCACCCATCATATCATCGAAGCAACGTAACCCCGCCTTTCAGGCGCCCCAACCTCAAAAGTGGGTTACAATTATGCCAGTGCCAGGAGAGAACACCAGAAATGTCCAAAAAGACACTCTGGGGCATTAAAAAATGAAAAAAACACGTAACTTAATGTTTTTGTACAAAGCCGCCACGTTGTATTACGACATTTATGGCATTCTCTCCTGACATTGGCAGAACTGAATCCCACTTCTGAGGTTCGGGCTCCAGCAAGGCGGAGATATGTTACCCCGATGATATTATGACAAAACGCTATATGAGTTATCAAACCTAAGTATTCCATGGCGCGACATGACTGCTGATCTCACATCCACATGTGTTAATCATAGCTGTAGAAGATCATGCAGACAGTGTATGGGGTGATCTGTGGTCAGCATGTCGAGTCCCCCAGCCGTTACAGCTGGTTTTCTCAACCTGGAGCCGCTACTTAATGTAGTTATTAACATTTCCCACGATGTTAGGTCGGCACCGGTCCCATACTGGCTGAAATTCCATGAGAAGACTTCTTCCCCCGTGGAGACTCGAACCAGCACAAGTCCCGTAGCTCTGGACCCTTAGCCACTCGGCTACAACGTGGGACCGTTAAACCTAAACTTAACATAAAATGCAGACCGACCATTGGATCAATTCCCTTTAAGTGAGAAAATAAAAACGCTGTAGCCTGACCGGGAACCGAATCCGGGATCTCAGGAACTGTAGTCAGAAGTTTTGGTGACAAGACCATGAGACTCGTCCGAAACAAATATTATTAACAATAATTTTGCTGTATTAACATAATGTCTGAAAATTACCAAATTATTTATTTTTGGGGAAAATGTCAAAAACATATTAAACCTTGAGTATTAAAATGGACCACGCCCACTTTTGGTGACTTTACACATGAGCATATTTACTGTATTTATGTTTATAGCTGTATTTTTCAATCCGGCTTTTCTTCTGCTGAAATTTATGAGTAAGTTATTTTTTACTAGTAGAGGTTACCAGCCTCTAGCCAAACCCCTCTTCCTGGAGGGCAGGGAACTGCAATTTCGGAGTGTTCGTCTCCTAGAGAAGTTGCCTTCACTACGGCTTTGGGGACTTCTCTTCTCCCACGTAACCCTGTGGACGGGGCCCTACCCAGGTACTACCCACTGGGCGAGTGGGACCTGGAGCTCACAAAAGGGCAGGGGCGCCTACTCCCTGGAGTGGACTACCTCTTTCAAGGGTTCCACTCTGTTACTCTGAAATGAAATTTTTGAGATCTGTTAAATTTAGAGTAAATCAAAATACAGTATAAATATTAATTGTATTGTATTCATAACTTGTAATCGTTTATATATATATATATTGTAATTTAGATTTAAGACTTTTCTTTTGTATTTTTTTTAAACCTGGTTGAGTGGTAGACAAGGCCTTAAGGCCTTAACTCTGCCAGGTAAAATAAAGCTATTATTTATTATTATTATTATTATTATTATTATTATTAAAGGGTGCACTAAGGAAGACAGAATCAAGAACACAGAAATAAGACAGGAACTTGAAATATTTGCAATAACTGATAAAATAGATACATATAGACAAAAATGGAAGCAACACATAGACAGAATGAATGAAGATAGATATCGAAAACAAATAACAAAATACAAACCTAAAGGCACCCGACATGTGGGGCAGACCTAGAAACAGATGGGCTGAAGTCGGAACGGGTCAACAGACCTAATCCATGAATGCAGATGATGATGAACTGTATTTTTATAATGTTACCACGTGTCTATTGAAATGAATAAAATATCTGCCATTTGTATTACTACTTATATCATGATTTAATTTCAGTTTTCTTTAAATGTAACAGAATGGACATAGTCCAATTTAATAATTAACGATTCATTTATTAATATGCATTTAAAAAAATGCGTTGTCTCGTGAAATAGAACTTCGAAAACACACTTGGCAGACTTTGTTCGAGATTTTATATTCTGTTTTATGAATATTCGTATTAAGAAAATTAAATATTTATTTACAAATCTTAATCTTTATTATACGACACAGCGGAACGTTTATCCCTAGTCATAGCAGCGCTGTTGCTGCGTCGCGCGAATGTAGATACCAACCATGTATAGTCAGGAACAAATAGCGAATGAAGCACTTACCCAGCTTTCTTAGGTAATAGCTGCAGTCCTCAACGCCGCAGACTGACGTGAAGCGAATGTACGCGGGATGACACATCATTAGTTCGCAAATTATCCACAAACGAAGCAGATCAATGTTCCGCTGTGTAAATGTTGTTGTTTATGTTTTGCGACGCTTCTGTCTTCCAGCGTCGAGATATAAATGTTTGAATAGTAAGGTGTGAGAATCCGCAAACTTGGATTTATAAAAAAATGTACCAATGCTAAGATGACAGAAATAGCACGTAATACCTCAAAACAAGGCGGCTCCGTAGCGCAAGTAGTTGGACGCTGGGTCCCGAGATCGAGTCAAGGTCACTCCATGTGGGTTTCGTGGTGGACAAAACGGAGCTTGGGCAGGTTTTTGTCGGGGTTTTCTCCCGTTTTCTTCTTGCCACAATTTCATTCCACCATTTCTCCATCTCATCCATTTCATCTTCCCCCGTGATGGCGCGTCAGGCGTGGCCGGCTGGCACTCTTCTAATTCACAGACCTATATATATATATATATATATATATATAGCTTCATCTCATCTCATCCTCGACCCGACCACGAGTTGAGGGTATTTATTTATAATACTTGAAGACACTAGAGAAAGGACGACCAAACTTTCTTGTATCTCGGACCAAATAGAAAAAATAGCAATAAGACGTGTGACGTAAGCACTTGTAGACCAACTAATTCACGGGTACAATCATGGCCGCGTGGACATAAGCTTTTCTTACATACATCTCTATCATGTTGTTCAAACGTCCCCACTCCCTCTAGTGAGCACAAGTGGAACGTATGGGGTACATTGTGTGGGTGTGTGCATGTTCTCATGCCATCCACTGCTCGGGGTGCAACCTGGGAATTCTTACTCTTGCATCAATGTTGCTTGCTTTGAAAAGAATTCACGTGCAGTATATATCTTCATACGACAAATAATAACAATATGTATTTAAATAAATATACATTTAGTGAAACTCAAAATAGTTATGAGGTGGTATCCATGAATGTTTCAATACTCTTCCAGATGGTATAAAGAATCTCCCTCTTTCAATATTTGAAGGAAAATTAAATCAGTATTGACTTTAAACCTGTCCACCAATATTTTAGAATTGACTGGTTGAGATCCACTTTGGACCTGTCCACCAATATTTTAGAATTGACTGGTTGAGATCCACTTTGGACCTGTCCACCAATATTTTAGAATTGACTGGTTGAGATCCACTTTGGACCTGTCCACCAATATTTTAGAATTGACTGGTTGAGATCCACTTTGGACCTGTCCACCAATATTTTAGAATTGACTGGTTGAGATCCACTTTGGAGCTGTCCACCAATATTTTAGAATTGACTGGTTGAGATCCACTTTGGAGCTGTCCACCAATATTTTAGAATTGACTGGTTGAGATCCACTTTGGACCTGTCCACCAATATTTTAGAATTGACTGGTTGAGATCCACTTTGGACCTGTCCCCAATATTTTAGAATTGACTGGTTGAGATCCACTTTGGACCTGTCCACCAATATTTTAGAATTGACTGGTTGAGATCCACTTTGGACCTGTCCACCAATATTTTAGAATTGACTGGTTGAGATCCACTTTGGACCTGTCCACCAATATTTTAGAATTGACTGGTTGAGATCCACTTTGGACCTGTCCACCAATATTTTAGAATTGACTGGTTGAGATCCACTTTGGACCTGTCCACCAATATTTTAGAATTGACTGGTTGAGATCCACTTTGGACCTGTCCACCAATATTTTAGAATTGACTGGTTGAGATCCACTTTGGACCTGTCCACCAATATTTTAGAATTGACTGGTTGAGATCCACTTTGGACCTGTCCACCAATATTTTAGAATTGACTGGTTGAGATCCACTTTGGAGCTGTCCACCAATATTTTAGAATTGACTGGTTGAGATCCACTTTGGACCTGTCCACCAATATTTTAGAATTGACTGGTTGAGATCCACTTTGGAGCTGTCCACCAATATTTTAGAATTGACTGGTTGAGATCCACTTTGGACCTGTCCACCAATATTTTAGAATTGACTGGTTGAGATACTTCAGTAATGAACATTACTCATTGTAACTTCTCTGTCTAATGTAATCTATTTTCAAAACAATTGTGGCAATAAATCTCCACTTAGTAGTTTTTAACTTAAGATTAATTATCACAGGCCTATCTGTAACTATGCCACACGTCATAACTGAACCTTCCAAGGTACCATCCCCTAGTACAAAGCTATTCGTTGGTTCGAGTTCCATGAGAAATACATTATTTTATGGAATTTCGACCGGGACGCGACTAGTGCCTGCCCAGATTTGCTACATTAGGTGACCAGTTAATTAAGACAGTACTCGAATCCAGATGCGGTCAGAATTTTTAAATTGGCTAAACCCTCTAGCAGGACCATGGACTGGAGTCGACTCAGCCAATAACAATAATGAATTTCAGACATAAGTTTCGGGGTAAAGGCGGCCGTCATGCAAGGAACAACCGGGCTGACATCACGTCCCGATTGTCTAAAAAGTTGGAAGTCTTAACCTGCTACTACCCCAAGGGCCTCTTAAGCCCTGTAATGCGATCATTCTACCCTTTATTTTATTTTACAGTAGGCAGCTGCTCAGTTTAGCTAAGCAGCTATAACGGTTGTGGGACATAACATGCTGACCAAATGTTACCCCTATACTGGGTTATGACTGTCAACATTAAATGGCACTTAGGATGTGAGGTCAGCAGCTGGATGGTGTACATGGAGCCTTCTCCGCCTCTCACGCTATGGAGTTTTGACTTACCACCATTTTCAAAAGAAACAATAGAGTTACATAGGCAAACAATTAGTCAATATCTGATACATGAGGGCAACGCCTTGCCATTATGCTACCCACGTTCATTTTAATGCAGTGCTATCAGACACGATCAATCGATAAGTTTTAAACCGCAAATGATAGACCAATACAGCTACTAACAATATTACATTGTTTTGAAAGTTCTGATATCATAGTTTTGTGTTATAATGCCCCCCCCCCCACACACTACTTATGGCCGCGAGACAGTGATCATCCGGGTTCGATAGTCTGTGAGTTAGTTACTTAGCTAATAACAATGTGCATTTCTAACAAGATCTGCTCTAAATTAGACAGGATCAGAAACAGTATTAACCAAGAAAAATGAAATTTAATAATAAAAATAAAATTATGCCATTGTGGGAAACAAGCAATTACAATGATTTAGACACGTGAAGAGGACGAAAGAAGATCAGGAGTTTGGAGTGGATTCACCTGGATGGTTGTTTTCCTCACCCATAAGATAAATGTCAGGAAACTTTAAGTTCAAACATCATCTGGTCATCATCATCATCATCATATTCGTCATGTTTAGTATGAATGTGTGTGTGAATGGCATGTTCGTCTTAATGTTGTGTTGTCTCGGAGGTGGCCCTGACATTGAGCTGATCCCTCATTCGGTGAGGTCGCCCATGTCCTCGTTGCTGAAAAAAGTATCTACGCTACCCATAGTTAAAATCCCTCTCTCGACAGCTCCTGTCACCGGGTGGTAAAAGTATGTAAAAGGTGAGAGGTTAAACTGCGTTAACGGTATGGTATATTATACGGCTGCGAAACACGGGCTCTCACTTCAAGGGAGGAGAAAAGATTACGAGTATTTGATAATAAAGTTCTTGGGAATTCTTTTGGACCAAAGAGAGATGAACAGACAGGCGAATAACAGTTACCTACATGATTTTGTAGAAAACCAGATGTAAACAGAACAATCAAGTCTGGTAGACTACGATGGGCAGGACTTGTGGCACGAATGAGGAATGAAAGAGGGGCATGTAAACTGGTGGTAGGAAAACAAGATGGTGAAAGCCAAGAGAAAAACATTATCCATGATTTGACGGAGGTGAATTACACAGGAGAACATTAGCTCAGGATATGGATGTATGGAGAACTTATGTTCGCCCAACCATGAACCAGATTGCCAGTGAGATAGTTGTTTTAGTTAGTTTAATACGGCAACACTCTGATTACCGACAGATTGAGCTATGAAAAACATAATAGCTTATTGTGTGAGAAGAGGACCGATGTTATCAGGGTCACTGCCACATCGATAAGGTTGGCAGTTCACGATTTGCCCTAAAGCGAAATTGCTATAACCCCACCTCCATGGTAACTGTGCATGAAGGCCGCATAGATATGTATTACCATGACATTTTCTTTCAAAGCTTTAGTTAATGCGTGTGTATAAAAGAACTATACCGACACATTTCTTATTTACTTGTGATTAACTGACAAATTCCTTCAATCTGAACCGTTCAAATTAACGAACGATTCACATAGGTAAAACATAGATTACGATACGTGAAAACCATCCCATTCCCGGATCACCACCACTAACAGCGATTCCTTTATCAGTCATACTCACGCACTGGCACTATCAAACCCAAAAAATCCATAGGTTCATGATCACGCCGACATAAGCTCTCCATACCACGCTATCCTGATCTAATATTTTCGAATCATCCCCTGTATAATTTATTTCCTTCAAATCCTAGTTAATGTTATTCTCCCACCTCATCCTTGGCTGTCTTACTGCGCGCTTACCGTCTGGCTTTCCTACAAGGAATTTCCAAGCCACGCTTTCATTTCCCAATCGTGCCACATGTCCTGCCCATCACAGTCTACCAGACTAAATTGTTATTATTATATCTGGTTCCTAAAAATATCATATAGGCCTATATTACTTTATGTAGTACTCTCCATTCACTTGTCTATTCATCTCTCTTTGATCCAAAGAAAATTCTTGAGAACTTTAATGACAAATACTCGTTACATTTTCTTTTTCCTTAAACTAAGAGTCCATGTTTCACATCCACATACTATAACTGGAAGAATAACAGTTTTATATTTACCGTTTTATGTTTTTTGAGAGAAGTTGGAACGACAAGATACTCTGTAATGCATAATAACTTGCATTTCCAGAATTGAGCCTATACTTAATTTCTTTGTGAGCCTCATTCGCGTTTGTAATTATTGTTCGTAGGTATTTCAATTCAACCACTTCTTCAAAATTTACCTTATTTGTCAATAACTGTCCGTTTCAACAACTATAGTAGATGCAATCATATCATAAGAGTAGACAGGATTTAGGAAAGGAAGAAGCTGCACAGACAACGTATTCACTTTAAAACAAATAATAGAGAAGCGAAGAGAATTCAACTTAGAGACACACATCCTCTTTATAGATTATAAGTAGGCCTTGATAAAGTGTCTAGACCAACATTATGGAACATATTAAGTGAAAAAGGAATTCAACTACACTTTATAGCAGTAATTAAGAAAATGTATGAGAAAAAAATAAAAATAAAACAAAGGGAACCAATACATATAACAGGAGGAGTTACACAAGGTTGTCCACTATCAATCACGCTTTTTAACATTTATTTCGACGACATGATAATATCATGGAAGCAAATGACAACTGGGGGAATTAACTTAGGAAATATAGTAATAAAAACAGTAGCCTTTGCAGATGACCAGGTTTTAATAGCAAAAACAGAAGACGAACTACAAAAAAATGCTATATAAACTAAATGAAATATAAAAAAAATACAACATGGAAATATCCTCACAAAAATAAAAAACAATGGCCTTCAAGGGCGCTCATCCAGTTCGGACAAAGATAATATTAGAAAATAAACCAATAGAACAAGTAGTGAGGTATAACTTCCTAGGTTGCGAATTATCATACACAGCAGAAACAGATATAAATAACAAAATAAATAAGTTTAATTATATAACAGGTACACTAAAAAGAACTTTGAAAAATAAAGCCATGAAAGACTTTATAATGAAATTATACAAGACAATGGCAATGCCTATTATTACTTATGGATCCGAAACATGGACAGTGAAAACACAACAATCTGCCAGGATACAAGCTACTGAAATAAGATTCCTCAGACCAATAGCAAGATATCAGAGAACAGACAAAAAACATAACACAGAAATAAGACAACTAAAAATAGAGGAATTAAACACAACAATAGAGAAATACAGAACAAACTGGAAAGAACACTTGGGAAGGATGACTGAGAATAGAATACCAAAAGCAGCATACAATTATTCACCACGAGGAAGAAGAAGTTTGGGAAGACCAATTAAAAGATGGAAAGAGCAGAAATTTGGAGCCGGAACAGGCTAGTAAATAAGCCTAAACCTTGAAGAAGAAGAAGAAGAAGAAGAAGAAGAAGACTGTCCGTTTCCATTGTATAATGTATTTATGCATGTAACCATGTATTTAATTTTATTGATGTTTACTTCCAGCCTCAGTTTCTTAGTGTTACTCAATAGATTGTGCATGTTGGCCCTTAGTATCTCCTCACTTTCGCCTAAAAATACTACATCATCAGCATAAACAAACAGCATATTAATACAACTGAATTTTACGCCATATTCAACCTCTAAGTTTTGATGGCGTGTTCTAGTACAAAATTGAATAGTAGAAGAGATAGTGAATTTCCTTGCTTTCACTCATAGAATAATGACTCAGAAGTACAATTGTACTTGGCAATACAATTTTGGAGCAGGTAAATAATTGTACATATCTAGAATGCAATATTTCATATGAAGGAGAAAAGGATGTAAATGCAAAAATATCAAAATTTTTAAGGATATTAGTGTTAATAAATTCGATCTTAAAAACAAACATTCAAAACTAAAAGTATATAAAACACTGGCTCTTCCAACTCTTTTGTATGGTAGCGAAAGGTGGAGATTGGCACAGGATATACACAGACTTAGATCTGCTGAAATGAGATATCTTCGAAGGATACACACTACTAAATCATGAAAAAATGAAGACATCTTAGAAGAATTTACACATGGAACCTGTAGAAAACAAAATTTCTCATTATAAGTCAAGATGCATGTAACATGTTCAACGAACGGAGGATCACAGATACACAAGCAGATGTTAAGCTATTAACGTGCAGGAAGAAGAAGACCAGGACGTCCAATCAAAATATTTAGGCCGAAACAGGTCAAAAATGGCCTAAATTCATGAGTGGACTATGACGATGATTATATATATTTCAATGTTATAATTAAATAAAAAAGCGTCACTGCTTAAAGTAAAAATTCTCTTTAATTTGCTTACTTTTTATAGTAGCCACTAGAGGGCAGTGAGACCGAGTCCCCGCTACCTCTCATGTTAGGACATTATATATATATATATATATATATATATATATATATATATATAAGAAAATAAATGTTTGTGCTAGGAGCCTGGATAGCGTAACTGGTAGCGCACTAAAGTATGAATTTAGATGACCTGGGTTCAAATACCGGTTCGAGCGTTTATTTTTCTTTTCAAGTCATATATCGTGGCACATTTATTTTTCTTTTCATGTCATATATAAATCATGGCACGTATAGCATGTCAATGCAACAATTTTTTGTATATTAATGTTAGAACACCATAAAAGATATATTTCGTGCTAATTACGTTGGATTATTACTAAAACAATAGCTGTACGATCAGTTTTCACACTCTCTGTAAGTTTCTAAGTCGAACACGAATAAAATAAGACGAATGGATTAATGGCCGATGGGGAAGAGAGATTTGTGTACATCTCGTAAGAGGTGACTTAACGATAGATACCGGAATAGATTATATCACCTATTCTTTGAAGAAAGTAGAAGAAAAAATGGGCATAAAACCTAAAATCCGGTCTACTAACAGCACATTACTGTAAAGCGACACAACAAGAATATTATGCAACAGTGTCCTAAAAGATAGCAGAAACCCGGATTTGAAAGAAACAAACAATTTGATTTAGCGCGTAAAGAAGAGGTTAGTGTACTTCATTACGCATGCAGACAGTCGGAAGTTACATCATTTAAGCGCATTCACGCACGTATGGATAACTGGACATCCTTCCTCAGTGTCATCGATCACGTACCAACCTTCAAACAATGACATAACTGTACGCTCTTATACCTAATGAACGTCAATTACTTCCCGATCTGCGAAATTCAAACAAATAATGGCAAATTATTGCTAAATATCCCGTTAAATTGTTTATGGTTCAATAACTACAAAACTAACTAACTCACCAGTATTATCAAATTTTCTTGACTCTTTTTTTAATTTTCCTTTCATATGTCCTGCCCATATTCTTACTAAATCTGGTATTCATGTAGCTCAGTTATGTGTAGTTTCCTCCATTCACTGTGTGTTCCACTCCAATATTTATCTTAAGCACAGGATGTCATTATCCATTTCAATGCAGAAGGCAGTGATTGAAAAATCAATGTTAATGTGAAGTTTTACACATGTTCTATATCACTGCCATCTAGATGATAACACATACTCCATCTTTCAGCTGTGAAATCAAATGTAGACCTTAACATTTACATCGTAAAAAAGTCTGCTGCTCCTGTGACACGATCCCATAAATCAAACAGACGTGATGAGGATGTTTTCGTAGAGTCAAACGTACAATTTTCCACACCGTGTTGCTAGGGGTATTGAACTCCCTACTGAGGCGTCGAGTTGATGCATTCGGAGTATCACTGGCAATTTTAATCTGCTGCACTGTTTCTGCTGATACGCGTGGACGTGCCTCACCACACGTACGCTTTACAAGCAGAGGAATGTGTGCCTTTATTGGGGCTGGTTTACGGAATTTAAGAGTAAATTCAGCTCTGGCGTCTTCACGTACCTGTGCACAAACAATGGCAACCCGTTATTTCGTGCTAAACTGCTGCAATTAGCTTAACAGTGTATGCAAATAATAGAAAAAAGTGTTCAACAATAACAATTAGAATGATAGCAGAGGCGATTGCCCATGCAACTTCAATTAATTGGCCTTCAAGTAGAAACCGATTGTTAAAATCATTTATAACAAGGAATTGGATAGTGGTTTTAGAGACATACTGTATTTACTCAAAATGTCCGTACCGCAGCGGTTTAAACCTCGATGGCTTTGTGCAGAGCTACGGGACTTGCACTGGTTAGAACCCCATGGCTTAAGACATTTTCTGATGGATTTTCGGCCACTATGGGACTGGTGTCCGCCCCGCATCGTGAGGAATTTGGGTAGCCAAAACAAATAACGGCTCCCGGTTAGGAAAACCAGATATAACGGCTGTGGGACCCAACATACTGATCGCATGTCACCTGCAATACTGTGATTAACACAAGTGGATGTGAGACCAGCAAAAGGCTGGTTAACCAAGACGCCTTCAAGATCTGTGGCGCCAAGCAGTTTTAGTTTTTAACAGATTAAAATTACATATAGACCTAGGTAACAATTACCACTTTATCTTAACCCTTTGAGTCGTAATGTATCCTTTTAGATACATCAGTTGGTTTAATTAATTTAATGTTTTAAATAAATCAGAAGAAAACGAACAAAAATAAACCACTTAAATATGTGTATAATTATGCAATATACCTAATAATAACAGTTACACAAGATTCCGTTTTCACTGCGGTCCGCCACATTCAAATAACTAACAGAAGGAATTTGTGTTTTACCAATTTAAGGATTAAGTGAATCCATGTTTTTGCTCTCAGATGGATATAGTATTCCAAACTCAATTACTTGTATAGGAAAATAGATGTTAAGGATAAGTACAAGGGCGGGGAATAAAAGAGGACAATGGAAATTTCTTGTACAAAAATTAATGGGAGAACTCCAGCAGGATGAGATGGGATAATAATATAATTTTTTTTTCCAAATATAGAAAAAAATAGGGAGGGGTAAATAATTGCAGCTTGGATTGTACAAATCGTCTATTTAGTGTTATTAAAAAAGAGGACTGAGGGAGATGTATTAAATGTGGAATGTGCAGGCAGATATATACTTTTGAAATCCACAATGAGATGAAACAAGGGGATCTCTTCTACAAATGAATTTTGTACTAGAGCCATCTAATCTTTAGAGAATGAAGAAATCAATGGTATCCATGGACTCATAGTATGTGCTGACTATGCAGTGTTACTGGGGAAAAGCGTGGAGATAGCAAGGACCAACACGCCGCATGCAGTATTGAGTAACGCTAAGAAATTAGAGCTAGAAGTAAACACCAATAAAACTTGATCTAACACAAAAATAAATATATAACAGAAACGATTAGTTAACGACAAGTGGGTGAATTTTGAAGAAGTGGCTGAGTTCAAATACCTGCAAACAATAATAACGAACAGGAATGACGTACATAGGCTCAATCTGGAAATGGATGCTATTACGCATCCCAGGGACCCAACTTCTCTTTAAAAACGTTAAACTTAAAATTTATAAAACTGTTATCGTTTCAGTTAAAGTGTATGGAAGCGAAACATGGGTTTTTATTTTAAGACAAGAGTAAAGATTGCGAGTATTTGAGAATAAAGGTCTCAGTAACATTTTTGGACCAAAAACAGACAACCAAACAGTTGAATAGAGAAGACTTCATAACAGTGAGTTATATGATCTTTATAGGAAACCAGCTGTGATAAGAAGAGTTAAGTTTCATGAACTGTGATGGGCAGAAAGGAGAACAAATGGGGGAATGAAAGACGAGCATGGAAACTCCAGAAAGAAAGTGCCCTGAAAGTAGGTCAAGCATCAGATGGGAAAATAATATTAATCATTAATAACAAACGTATGTTTAGGATGCTAAGACGGTCGATAGCACAAGAGAATCAGTTGTGATTGTGTGCGCACAGTCATGAAATTCCGGGCTCGATAGTGGCACTAGGTCTTACAGGTGAGGAAACCTCACCCAGGTAGCTTGTCTCGAACGGAGATGCCTGTGTTAGAGGCAGCAACAATTAGCCTATCCACAGACCTAGAAGTGGACTATGATATTTTTAAATTAGAGCTATGAAATTACCTGAAAATAACGAAAAGTGCTATCATTAAGGGCTGAGGTTAAGGCCACCCACGTGACGCCGCCCTAATACATCTAGTACTCATTTCAGTTAGTGGCTGAGCACCCAACAGTGCCGTCGGAAGTTTTAGCCAGTTTAAAACCAAATCATAGTCCTTCCTACTTGTAGCACATTGCCTTAACCAACTTCGCTATATCTGCTGAGCAAATTTTAAATTTCTGCTACGAAACGATCTTAAGATGTGTGTGTGTTCACCCTTGCACTTTATGTGGTTCGGGTTCCGCACTGGGCAGATAGATGGTGTTAATATGGCCTATTTTCAATTTACGCACCACTTTGGCAGACCACTTTACGTGGATGATATATTCTTGTATTGTGCACAGAGAGGAGTGTAGGACGAGTGTATGTTTATGTTTGTGTAGTGTAAAGTGTGTTGTATGAGGGATGATGATGATGATGAAGAGACCCGGTGCCGGCACCTAGTCTATTGCTATCGGAAAGCATAAAGGGGGCGTGAAGGGTTAACATCCCCATCCGACGGCGAATCGCTATCAACATTACCACATGCATTTACTGTGGAGAGGTTTGCAATTTGATGCAGGAATCTAGTGCACAATCTACCACCACCTCTCGTGACCCCGAGATTGAATATTTTGCAACTAAATTAAATTAATTAGACAATTGATATGTTCAACCCCGCCGCGTATCGAACCGGGGCCCGCTAGTCAGGAAGCAGGCACGCTAGCACCTAGCCTCACAACGGACTACGATCTTAACCTCATGAAATTTGTTGATCGAAGTTTGTGGTTTACTGGATGCCGAAAACTTGACTTGACCCTGAAGCAATGAGCCACTTTCATGAACAAACCGTTTGTTCTGCTATGTGATGTAATTCGGTAACCAAGCAGTGCCATTTATTTGCCATACTAGCCTAGTTGGCCATTGCAATTGCAGCAATAGCCAAATAGGTCGCGGGAAAAAATGAAATGTATCTATGTCAGGTTCTGTTCTTTATCTTATGTAACACATTTAAATATGTTTCGGTATGTTTCAGAGATGGCATTTAATTTACTTAAACTAATGCATGTTTCAAATTTAAAATCAAAATATCTGACACACGGAACAAAAACCAATTTGTATAAAACACTAATTAAATCAGTGCTGACTTAAGGGAGTGAAACCTGGGTTCTGACTAAACATGATAAATCTCGATTATCTGTTTTTGAAGGAAAGCTACTCAGAAGGAGTATTACGAAAATGGAGAGTGGCAAATGAGATATAAAAGGGAATTATAAGAGTTGTATAAATCAACAGATATTAAAGTCAACATACAAAGATGGCAGGATATACGCAGAGGATGACCAAAAAGTTAGAAGAATTATAAATGATAAGCCAGTCTTTATAGGAAGCCAGATATAATAAGAACAGTTAAGTCTCATAGACTGCGATGGGTAGGACATGTTGCACGTATGGGGAATGGGAGACTTGCATGGAAGCTTCTTGTAGGAAAGCCAGAGGGAAAACGCCCAGTTGGTTAGACCAAGAATGAGGTGGGAGAACAACATTAACTATGATTTGAGGGAAGTAGATTATACAGGGAATGATTGGTGAGCATTAGCTCAGGATAGGGACAATATGGAGAGCTTATGTCCGCGCGGCCATGAACCTACGGGTTCGATAGTGCCAGTGAGTAAGTAAGTAAGCCAGAAGGAAGTCGGAGAGCTTAAGAACGAATTTGAGTTTGTACGGATGGAATCCTACAGGATGTTAAATCTCTGAAAGTCAAGAGTTGGTGGACGGTTGAGAGATAGAGAAGCTCGGAGTAAAATTTCTGAAGGAAGCCTTGACCCACCCAGGGTTGTTGTGCTGCTGATGTTTTTAACGGGTTTTAATTTACCATCGGTCTGCAGTTTTATTTTTTTAACGAATACGATTTAATGCCAAAGTGTTTATGATATGTGTTTCTACGCATATTGAAGAAGACTAAAAAATATATATGAATTTTTAAAAGTAAATCAACATATAACAAGCTAACTCACTGGTTCAATCGAACCCGGAGGTTCATTCCCGGAGAGAAAATGATCTCCACTCATCCCTTCATTGTGCTAACTTATCCAAACATCCCCAGTATAATTCACCTCTCTCAAATCATGTTTAACGTTATTTTCCTTCTGGTTTTCCATGCCCGTCTTTCATTCTCCTTCGTGCCATATATCTTGCCTTCGAAGTCTTTTTGCATGGATCCCCGACCGGAGATCCGAATGTAGGACCATTTTACCTCCAGAAAATTTTACGCCAGTGGGAACCCATGTCCGCGTTTCCTGACAGTTATATTTTTACGGTGAAAGAAGTGTCACTCTTTTGACTAAGGTACTTTTTTGGTCTGGCTCATCGCCTTTGACCGTCCGGCACGAATGACCCTTCTGCCAGGAAAGCTACCACGCGCCGGCATAGCTCTCGGGATTATTTATGCATGCAAACCACTCCACCACGACAAGCCAGACACCTCAGCGTAGGCATTTATATAAATTAAATTAATGTTTATCTTCAGAGCTACCAGGATGTCCATGATGCAACAGGAATAAACATATTGAAATAGCTCAAAGAAACATCTAAAAAAAAAATCTGTAATACATTTCAGTGGATTCCATCACATGTGGGTAACGAAATGCAGACAGTTTGGTAGAGAAGGCGCTGCATCAGAAACAGAACAATTAACTTTCACCGAGATCTGTTCAAAATGTAAAACAAAGATTAACAAAATATGGAAATTGCCACCATAACACAACTAGTATGAAACAAAGAACTCTGGAATCTCCATCAGAACGACACTGCAACGAAAGTAACAGATAGCTATAGCAAACAGAACACATTAGAACTCTTAATAAATATAATAAATGGCAAGAAGACATCCCCCACCCCTCTAAATGTAACACATCACATGTACTCCAATTCAACAACGAACCTGCAAATATAATAAAATTACTTGAGAACAATAACCTGATTTTGAACAACCTGGGACAAACAAAAAAATAATATTAGGAAATTATTACACAAAAATGTACGTAGGGGCCTAAATAAAATTTAAAAATTAAGACTACAGGGGAGAAAAAAAGAAACTCACTAAACAAAAATTGGGATAAACCTGACGTCTGGTGAAAATTTGTCGAACTTGTCAATTGTTAGTTATAAACACTGCAAAACATCTTATGGTCCAGTGAAATCAACGATTCAAATTTTGTTATGCTGGGGAAAGTCAAGGATTATTCAAACATATTTGTTTTTCTTCTCTTTTTTTCCAAAAGAATGAATATATTAATTTTGTTCTCATGAGTAGATTTTTTAAAAATTTCAACAGATTTTACCGATTCTATCTAGTACTTACTTACTTACTCACTGGTAGGTTCATGGCCGCGCGGACATAAGCTCTCCATACACCCCTATCCTGAGCTAATGCTTTCCAATCATTCCCTGTATAATCTCTTTCCCTCAAATCATAGTTAATGTTATTCTCCCACCTCATTCTTGGTCTACCAACTTGGCGTTTTTATTTCTGGTTTTCCCACAAAAAGCTTCCTATTTCATTCCCCATATGTGCCACATGTCCTGCCCATTGTAGTATAAGAGATTTAACTGTTCTTATTATATCTGACTTCCTATTAAACCAAGTAGTTCATTGTTATGTAGTCTTTTCCATTCACCTGTCTGTTCATCTCTCTTTGGTCCAAAAATTTTCCTAAGTACTTTATTCTCAAATACTCGCAATCTTCTTTCCTCCCTTAAAGTAAGAGTCCATGTTTCGCACCCATATAATATAACTGGTAGAATAGTAGTATTATATATTTTCAGTTTTAACGTTTTTTGAAAGGAGTTGGGACATCAAGAGTCTCTGCAATGCATAATAGCACGCATTTCCAGAATTGAGCATATGTTTAATTTCTTTGTGCTTTTCATTCCTATTTGTGATTATTGTTCCTAGGTATTTGAATTCAGCTACTTCCTCAAAATTTCCCTCATTTGTCATTAGCTTTCTATTTCCATTATATAATGCATTTCTACGTTTGACCATAAATTTAGTTTTATTGATATTTACTTCCAGTCCTAATTTCTTAGTGTTACTCAATAGTGTGTGTCTCTTGTCCTTTAGTATCTCCTCGCTATCGGCCAATAGTACTACATCATCAGTATAAACTAGCAGCTTATTAATACCATTGAGTTGTAGGCCTTCTTCATCTTCTAGAGATTTGATGGCATGCTCTAGTATAAAATTAAATAGTAGAGGAGATAGTTCATCTCCTAGCTTCAACCCATTGTGGATTTGAAAAGTGTCCGAAAATTGTTTGCCGACACGTATCCTACTCTTTGTGCCATTTAGACACATTCGTATAAGTCTAACTAACTTTTTAGGAATTACGAACTCCAGCAGGATCCAATATAACTTCTCCCTCTTAATTGAATCATATGCTTTTTTGAAGTCTACATATAGTTGATGTACAGTACCATTATATTCCCATTTATTTTCTAAAATCTGTCTTATACTAAAAAATCTGATCAGTTGTAGACCTGTTTCTTCTAAATCCACATTGATGATCTCCTAGAGATTCTATCTAGTAGATACCGAAAATACAATTACAAATATATAGGCCTACATCTCACGGCACTATTGAACCCTAGATTCATGGCCTCCATACGTCCCTATCCTGATCTAATGCGTCCCGATCATCCCCTGTATAATCTCCTTCCCTCTAATCATGATTCATGTTATTCTCCCACCTCATTCTTAGTCTACCTATTGGGCACTTTTCCTCTGATTTTCCTACAAGGGGTTTCCAATCCCTGTTTCATTCCCCATTTGTGCCACATGTCTTTTCCATCCCAGTCTACGAGTCTTAATTGTTATTATAATACGGTAGGTTCCCTAAAAAGATTAAGTAGCTCACTGTTATGTTATTTGCACTGGGAATCTGAGTGGCGAAGAGGTATGTCGCTAACAATTAAAGTTAGTGATCTCGAGTTGAAATCCCGGTTTAGGCGTTAATTTTCCTTTCACGTAATATATATATATATATATATATATATATATATGTGTGTGTGTGTGTGTGTGTGTGTGTGTGTGTTGTGTGTGTGTGTGTGTGTGTGTGTGTGTGTGTGTGTGTGTGTGTGTGTGGAATGCAACGGGAAGCTACCACATCTACAATTCCCTAGTAAAGATGCAAAGCATAGCATGAAAATGCTATCATTGGAGTGAAAGGCCTGCCCTCGGGCAGAATTACTATGGATGGATGGATATATATGACATGAAAAGAGAAACGCCTGAACCGGGATTTGAACCCGGACCCCTAACTTTATACGTTAATGACATAACCACTAGTGCAGTCAGGCTCCTAGCATAAACATTTATTTTTCCGATCGTGAGAGGCAACGGGACATCGTCCTCGCTGCCATTTAGTGGCTTCTGTAACAAGTAAGCATTTTAAAGAGAATATTTACATTATAGCAGTAACACATACTTATTTCGACCTTATAATTAAATTTTGACATTTAACAATGAACGCCTAAACCGGGATATATATATATATATATATATATATATATATATATATATATATAGGCTATATATATATATATATATATACGTGTATGTGTGTGTCTGTGTGTGTGTGTGTGTGTGTGTGTGTGTGTGTGTGTGTGTGTGTGTGTGTGTGTGTGTGTGTGTGTGTGTGTGTGTGTGTGTGTGTGTGTGTGTGTGTGTGATCCTGGCTTTGAGAGAAAGAGAGAGAAAAATTCCTAGGACATAATTTAAGATGCAGTAATAATAATTAGAATATTTTATCTGAGACCTGTTATTTCAAACTTGAGGTTCTTTTACCTGTCATAAACCTACGGCATGGGAATCATGGCCTTACTTCCAATCCAAAATAAACCATCGGCCGGACTTGAACTCGCGACAGATTCATAGTAGGCTAATTCCAAGAAAACTTTTAAAAATAGACAAATTATTGTAGCAACATTTAGGAGATTATATATCCCGCTCTGTAGCCGAGCGATTTAAGGCCACGATACCTTCGTGCAGATCAACGAGATTTTCGCTCAATAGGACAATTTTTTTTTTCTCGTGTAATTTCGGTCATTATGGGACCGGTGTCCACACAGCATGGTGAGCAATTTGGGTAGCTACAATAAATAGCATTATATAATGGAAATGGACAGCTAATGATAAATGAGGGAAATTTTGAGGAAGTGGCTGAATTCAAATACCTAGGAACAATAATCACAAATAGGAATGAGATGCACAAAGAAATTAAACATAGGCTCAATTCTGGAAATGCATGCTATTATGCATTGCAGAGACTCTTGATGTCCCAACTCCTTTCAAAAAACGTTAAACTGAAAATATATAAAACTATTATTCTACCAGTTATATTATATGGGTGCGAAACATGGACTCTTACTTTAAGGGAGGAAAGGAGATTACGAGTTTTGGGAATAAAGTTCCTAGGAAAATGTTTGGACCAAAGAGAGATGAAGAGACAGGTGAATGGAGAAGACTACATAATAATGAACTACATCGTCTTTATAGGAAGCCAGATATAATAAGAACAGTTAAGTCTCGTAGACTGCGATGGGCAGGACATGTTGCGCGTATGGGGAATGAAAGACGTGCATGGAAGCTTCTTGTAGGAAAACCAGCGGGGAAAACGCCCAGTTGGTAGACCAAGAATTGAGGTGGGAGAACAACATTAACTATGATTTGAGGGAAGTAGATTGTACAGGGAATGATTGGTGGGCATTGGCTCGGGATAGGGATGTATGGAGAGCTTATGTCCATGTGGCCATGAATCTACGGGTTCGATAGTGCCAGTGAGTAAGTAAGTAAGTACAGTAAGTAGCGGATGCAGGTTGAGAAAACCACTATAATGGCTGGTGGACTCTACATGCTGTCCACGGTTGATAATCCATCTCTGTAATTAACACACGTGTCAGCCAACTGGTAGGTGAAGGGCCTTCTAGACCTATGCACTATGATGTTATATACAGGGTGTAACAGGACCTCACCGACAAAATGATAGGGATGATAGGCCATGCAGAGATGATCATTTTTTTTGTGAAGGAGCATATAGTCGCAAACACGTCGTTTATGAGTTATGCACAGATGAAGGTGTTCACCCGTAAGGGTCGGAATTGAATACAAACAATTGTACACGTATCATTTTAATGAAAAAGTCATGTTTTTACAACAAGTATTCAAACAGTCGACCCTGTGCCTCATTGCATGCTTGATATCGTCGAGGCAACGATCGACCACCACGGCCGATCATGGCAGGATTCTTTTGATGTCGTCAAAATTCTTATTGCTTGGACACTTGTTATAAAAACATGTATTTTTCAATAAAATGATACGTGTACAATTGTTTGTATTCTATCCCCACCCTTACGTCTGAACACCTTCATCTGCGCATAACGACGTGCTTGCGACTATATGTTTCTTCACAAACAAAAAATTATCCTCCCTGCATGGCCTATCATCCCTATAATTTTGTCGGTGAGGTCCCTTTACACCCTGGTGTGTATATATCCATCCATAGTAATTCTGCCCGAGGACAGGTCTTTCACTGCAATCATAGCATTTTCATGCTATGCTTTGCAGCTTTACTAGGAAATTATAGGTGTGGTAGCTTCCCGTTGCTTTCCACACCGGTGAAGGATGATGATGATGATAATGATAAGGGTGATGATGATGATGATGTTGGCCATATGATTTCGGGGACCGTTTGGGCCTTAAAGTTTTCCTGACATTTGTCTTACAGGTGAGGAAAACCACCGATAAAAACCTCACCCAGAAAAACTGCCCCGACCGGGGATCGAACCCGGGCCCGCTGCGTGACAAGGCAGCACGCTACCTCAAGACCACAGCGGCGGACTGTGTGTGTATATATGTGTGTGTGTGTGTGTGTTTTGTGTGTGTGCGTGGTCTTTTGTCAGAAGAAAGTGCATAAAATACCAGAGTTAAAGATAAGTTGAGATAGAACGAAACATTAACAATATGTAGGTCTAATAACGAAAGATAGCTATGAACCATACGTACAATTTACCGAAATACGCTACAAATTAAAAGGATAACCTCCACCATCCTTGATTTAAAAAGCTAACCAAAATAATTCAACTTAAACTTATACCGTATTCGTCAATTTAAAGTAGCGTAATAATTACTGTGCTAATTCAAGATCCATAGACTGTCATTTCCGCTAGAATGGTGAATTAATCTATACCAACAAGCAGGATGTGTGATAATAATGGTTAAAGACAAACTACACAGGTAGGTGAGGTAAGCTATAGTTCTACCAATATGCAGTTGGCATGTGCAGAGTCGCCAGGGGAGGAATGGACTTTCGCATATTTGTACTTATAGGCCTATTGATTCCGAGCTAACTTCCAGTTACAATGTAAACAAACCATATGTATGACTGCAATTTCGTTGGTCGAATAAATAGATTTACTTTTAAACAAGTAACAAAATGTAGTTCGCTCTCTGACACTAGAAGTAAATAAAATAAAAATAATAAAAATATATAATTATCTAGCACATGTCTATGTAGGTTAGGCTATATAGGAGAATATTAAAATATCATCATCATCATCATCATCATAGTACATTCACGAATTTAGGCCATTTGTTGACCTGTTTCGGCCTCAAGAGATACACCATCTAGAAGTCTTTCTAAGTCTCTGTATATCCTTCTGTTTCAACGTCCATACTTCGCTACCATACAAAAGAGTTGGAAGAGCCAGTGTTTTATACACTTTCAGTCTTGAATGCTTTTGGACTAACTGTGGCTTGAAGATAGAATTTATTAACCCTAAAATTCTTAAAAATTTAGATATTTTTGCATTTACATCCTTTTCTTCTTCATATGAGATATTGCATCCTAGATATGTAAAATTATTCACCTGCTCCAAAATTTTATTGTCCAGTACAATTTTACTTCTGACAGGATCTACACCTTGAAATGCCATAATTTTTGTTTTTTCTGTGGATATCTTTAATCCATATTCTTCTGTAATTTTGTTAAATTCATACAGACCTTTCTGTAGATTATCTTCGGAATTTGCTATTATTATTTGGTCATCTGCAAACAATAGGGTGTTTAATTTTCTATTTTCTGATATTCTTATTCCAAATTTATATTTTTTGTTCCAGCAACATATTACCTCATTGATATAAATTGCAAAGAGTGTTGGGGATATGGGGCAGCCTTGTCTCACACCACGATTTATAATTCCTTCTTCAGAAAATCTGTTATTTAATTTAATCTTCATGGTGTTGTCTTTTGTAAATATTTCGTATGTTCTGCCGAAGTAAATTTGGTATATTTCTGTCTTCCAATATATTGAAGAGTTTTGATCTCTTGACTGTGTCGAATGCTTTTTCAAAATCTATGAAAGCAAAATGTGTTTCTAAGTTGAATTCTCTTCTTTTTTAAAGCAATAGTTTAACAGAAAATGCTGAATCAATAAAAAGATCGTCCTTTCCTAAATCCATTTTGACATTCCATAAGGAATTTTTCACTGAAACTTTTCAATTTTCCATTTAAAATGTCTGCATAAATTTTGTAGCATGTGTTTAACAATCTGATTCCCCTATAGTTGTCCATTAAAATATATAATTACAATTTTAATAGATTAAATAAGCATTGTTCTGTTCTTATGCACACGCAATGTAGAATACGTTGATTTTTCTATTGTTTTAAAATGGCCGCTTTCTGTAGAATTTCTTAAAGCAATGGAAAAGAAAATATTTTAAAAGCGGAGAGAAAAATTATTTTGAATGTTTTCAAACAGTTTAGTGAAACATATCCTCTAAAAAATGATAAAAAAACTAATATTAATATAAGTAAAAAGCTCCAACCTACTATTCTATTTAATAATCTAATTTCCCCTAAAAGATTAATAGAAGGAGGGGCCGCCATATTACCAGAACATCAGCTATTCAGGATGTAGTGAAAATAACAGCAGAATTTACAGGTGAGTTAGCATAGAACATAAATTCTCCTCATAATAAAATTGTAAAAAAGAAAATCTATCGACTTAATGGAGAAAGGGTAAACATCTGAGTAAGTAGGCTCATGTATAATTTTTTTCTAAATAAATAAAAATGGAAGAAGTGCCTAATTATTGGTGGCACATTATCTTGTATACAGTCTTATGTTCCGTAATTGCATAAGAACAATGTTTCTATGCACTACCTAACTAACTCACTGACTCTATCGAACCCATAGATAAGCTCTCCATACATCCCTATCCTGAGCTAATGTTTTCCAATCACCCCCCGTATAATCTACTTCACTCAAATCATGGATGTTATCGATGACACTTCCGTACATAATTTAGTCATATGGCTGGTAAACGTTGCCACCACAGTTACCGCAACAAAGGGTCTCGGCGAAGTAATAATGTATACAAGTTTCCAAAAGGTAGTGTTAATATACATTATATGAAACAAATCACTGCATTTTTAATGAACTGAACTTTATTTGAAACAATATAAAACAATAAATACGTACTTGCCACCATTTTATTACTAAATTTGTCTCACGGCCTCCTGTTGTTTCAACTAATAAACATTGCCCACGCTGTTAACGCTAGTCAGTTACTTATAATGAACGCAAATATTTTCAATGAAGATATTATTTTACTATTATTTATTATTTTGAAAACACCATCGCGCAAAAAATAATGCACAACGCACGTTTGTGAAGTGTTTTACAGAATCTCCGAAATTAAAAACCTTTTCCTCGATTCTGTAAAAATCACTTCCCAACCTCGCATCGTAATATACTATTACAGTACAACTGGAACTTAGCTCGGAATCAGTATAACTGTACAGTTCTTGCTGAACTGTTCTGGATTATTAGATCATTTTAGTGAACGATTAAAGTACGGTACATGTAACAAGGTTTATATTTTGGCTACGTTTTAATGTTGTGTACGAATTAAAGACATCAAGATTATAAGACAATGATGAGCTGCCCATATATAATAATAATTAATAATAATAATAATAATAATACTAATAATAATATATAATAATAATAATAATAATAAATAAAAAACTAAAACAAGAATATGAAAAATGGGGACTTTATATAAACATTGAGAAAACTAAATATCTGTGTATAGAAGAAGAAATGGAAAATATAAATTACAACAATGGAGAAGAACTAAAACATTGTATTGAATGCACTTATTTAGGAACAAAATTAGACCATTCATGCGATAACACAGTGGAAACTAAAAATAGAATCGCTCAAACAAAAACAAGCAATAAATACTTTAAACTCTGTTTGGTGGAGCAAAAGTATTACAAAAAATAGAAAATTACAAATATATCAAACCATAAATCAGAGCATTTTTAACATATGGTGCTTGAAGTCTGGTAAATTCCTACCAGGGAAATGATAATAATTTTAAGTACAGAAATGGATGTTTAATAAGATCAGCTTGAAAATCTTAGAATGGATAAAATACGAAACAAAGAAATGAGGGAAATTATGGATGGACAAGAGGAGCCGGACATCATAGACATTATAGAAAAGAAAAGATTAGAGTGGTATGGTCATGTCAAAAGAATGCCAAAGCAAAGATTGTCTAAAATTGTTATGGAATGGATCCCAATAGAAATGAGAAAGATAGGAAGACCAAAGAAAACTTGGATAGAAGGGATACAAGCAGCTTTGAATATCAGAGGATTGGAGGGGAAGATCAATGTATATGGACAGGGAGGAATGGCTTTTGGTTTCCGGAAAACGGCGGCAGCTGCCATGATACCGGGATGATAATAATAATAATAATAATAATAATAATAATAATAAAATAAAATAATATAATAATTGATAATAATAATAATGATAAGGAAAATAATAATAATAATAATAGTAGTAATAATAATAATAATAATATAATGATAATAATAATAATAATAATAATAATAATAATAATAATAATGATTAATAAATAATGATAATGATATAGAATAATAATAATAATAATAATAATAGTATAATAATAATAATAATAATAATGATAATAATAATAATAATAATGATAATAATAATAATAATAATAATAATAATAATAATGATAATAATAATAATAATAATAATAATAATAATAATAATAATAATAATAATAATAATAATAATAATAATAATAATATAGCGGAGAATGAAATTAAAAGTGTTGGATGGTAAATTTCATAACACGAGATGGTAGAGATACCCAAAGCAAAATGGAAAGGTTTTATTAGAGTAGGATTTATAAGAGAACTTTTGGTGGTGTTGGGGTGGAGAAGACAAGCAACACAGAGATGGGATAGTGGCATCTTTTTTATCATTTTTAACCTCGGTTATTGCGAAGAAGTCAGAGAGTTCAAGATTAGAGCGAGTTATTTTTGTTAGCTATCAAGTTCAGCTGAATGGAGGTTTTTTTTTTATATACTATAATGCCTTGGTGTAAGCCTACTTTACCCTATATCTTCAGGTCTCAGCTTGTTTACCATTTTCCAAATGTTTAAATTTATTGACATCATACAAATGAAACGTACGCTAAATAAATACAAACATCATTATCATCATCATCATCATCATAGTACATTCACGAATTTAGGCCATTTGTTGACCTGTTTCGGCCTCAAGAGAAACACCATCCAAACGTCTTTTGAGTGGACGTCCTGGTCTTCTTCTTCCTGCAGGTTGATATCTTAACATTTGTTTGGGTATTCTGTGATCTTCCATTCGATGAACATGTTGTATCCATCTTGACTTATAATCAGAAATTTTGTTTTTCTAAAGATTCCATGTGTAATTCTTCTAAGATGTCTTCATTTTTTTTTTGTGATCTAGTGGTGTGTATCCTGTAGTCGTCCGAAGATATCTCATTTCAGCAGATCTAAGTCTCTGTATATCCTTCTGTTTCAACGTCCATACTTCGCTACCATACAAAAGAGTTGGAAGAGCCAGTGTTTTATACACTTTTAATCTTGAATGCTTTTGGACTAACTGTGGCTTGAAGATAGAATTTATTAACCCTAAAATTCTTAAAAATGTAGATATTTTTGCATTTACAATCCTTTTCTTCTTCATATGAGATATTGCACCTAAGATATGTAAAATTATTCAACGGCTCCAAAATTGTATTGTTCAAGAAAATGCAAACATACAAACATCTCAGCAAATATTTTGCACCATAAACATTGTTAGTTCTAGTGCAGAAGTTCGGATAACTTGAGTATAAGTCAATTTGAACAATAATTTTAAGTAAGCTATTGTCGGTTTGTTAGAAACCGAATCCAGAACATAATGCAATGCACATTAACAGCGTGGTCATGCCGCCTAAAGGTCGCCGGTACCAGAACAGAACACCATAGATGTTCAAATAAATGTACATTAACAACTTATCTTTCCGCATTCTTGCTATAATGTCAGTTTATTTGTTGTCTAACATGACTTGAAATCACACAAACCCACACGCAATCCCGTATACGAATAAAATTAATAATCACATATGCCCGACATTTTGAGCTGCATTTTATTTGAATAGTTGTCTCGAGTTGTAGTTCCTACGGTTTTCGGCAGATGTCTACACTGTTGCTCTGAGCGGGACTTTATGAATATAATTCACGAAAATGTTTCTTTACAGAATTTAATACATCTGTTAAATAGAGTAGAAGGAAAAATACTGAAATATTTTACAAAGAGGGTATGTCTTGGGATATTTTATACCTTGCTATAAGAATATGCAACACAACTGGCAGGGTTTGAAAGTCTCGAATTCAAATCTCCAGGACAACCAACCCGTGGTTTTCTCGTCAATGTAAATAATGTTTTAGAATTCCATTATCACCATCCATTTCATCATTAATCATTAAATCATGTTTAATTATATTATATTAATATTCAATAAATTAATCTTGCGCAAGACATGAATACATAATAGCGATGAGACATAGCTACGCACCCATACATTCAGGCATCTCAGTACAGCATTTACATTAAAAAAATAGTTTACATTAATTAGTTTATTTTAATTTTATACATATATATGTCCACCGCTGTGGTCTCGAGGTAGCATGCTGCCTTGTCACGCAGCGGGCCCGGGTTCGATCCCCGGTCGGGGCAGTTTTTCTGGGTGAGGTTTTTATCGGGGTTTTTCCTCACCTGTAAGACAAATGTCAGGAAAACTTTAAGGTCCAAACGGTCCCCGAAATCATATGGCCATTATCATCATCACCATCATCCTTCAACGGTGTGGAAAGCAACGGGAAGCTACCACACCTACACAATTCCCTAGTAAAGCTGCAAGCATAGCATGAAAATGCTATGATTGCAGTGAAGGACCTGCCTTCGGACAGAATTACGATGGATGGATATATATATATATATATATATATATAATTTTTTTTTCACCGCTGTGGTCTCGAGGTAGCGTGCTGCCTTGTCGATTCCCTGTCGGGGCAGGCTCCTGGGTGAGGTTTTTTCGGAGTTTTTCCTCACCTGTAAGACAAATGTCAGGAAGCTTAGGGCCCAACGGTCCCCGAAAATCATCCGGCCATCATCATCATTATCATAAGTAATGCCACGAGTGATTTCCAAATTATCGATAAATTCACGACTCACGAAGTGAGGAGTGAATTTATTTAGAGATTTTGTAAATCAAGAGTGGCATTTGTTAGGACTATTTAACGAATAAAATTAAGCTCTTTACTAAAAAATAATTATTTGAATATAGTAACCAGTGTTTTAAAATATTTATATAGTTAATGTAAACGGCGATGTTTGAAAACAAATTAGAAATGCGAGGTTATGTACGAGGTGTGATCAATAAGTTTCCGGAATGGCTTCAAAACAATTATGCCATTGAGGAGTTTTTAATTTTCACCCAGGCTGTACACTCAGAATTTCCTTGTGATGAATTTGAAGGGTCGCGCGACCTTCTCTGATCTTGCAGGATGCTGGTAGAAGCTCTGAAGTGAAGACGTGTTTTGTGCGTGCGGCGATTTTTCTGTGTAGCAACAATGCGGGATTACGAGGAACAAAGAACATGCATCAAATTTTGCATTAAACTTGGTAAAACTGCAACAGAAACATATCAAATGTTAAGAACAGCTTATGGGGAGGAAGCAATGGGCAAATCTCAAGCATTTGAGTGGTTTTCCAAATTTAAAAGGGGCGTGACATCGGTTAAGGATGAAAATCGTCTGGGAAGTCAATGGTGATTGTTTTTTTTGACATTAATGGAATTGTGCATAAGGAATTTGTACCACGGGGTCAAACAGTGAATCAAGTGTACTACAAACAAGTGTTGCAAAGATTGAGGGAGAGTGTGCGACGCAAACGGCCAGAGAAATGGAGGACTGGTGACTGGTTCCTGCATCACGACAATGCGCCCGCGCACAAAGCAATTTCTGTCAGCCAGTTTTTGGACAAAAATAGGATGAGTACTGTTCCCCATCCAGCCTATTCTCCAGATCTGGCTCCAGCAGACTTTTTCCTGTTCCCACGGCTAAAAATTCGGCTCCGAGGACATCGTTTTGAGGACATTGATGTCATCCAGCGCGAATCGCAGAAGGCATTGGACACATTTAAAGAAGACGACTTCCAGAAGTGATTCTAGCATTGGCAGAAGCGCTGGGACAAGTGTATCAACTCCCAAGGTGACTACTTCGAGGGTGACAGTGCTGAATAGAAACTTTGAAGTGTTGTGTTGTGTTTATGGCCTCATTCCAGAAACTTATTGATCACACCTCGTATATTCACTGCAACTCGATCATATTATTTATTGCCAAATAGGATCGCAATATTGTAAGAATGCACTCTAGTGGAGAAATAATGCAACACATCAAACTATTATAATCAACATTATAGGTTAATCATTTATATTTTGAATAAACAACTCAGTAAAATCACTGAATCTATTCATTATTTGCTATATTCAATGTATTTGTTGGAGAAAAATAATGGTCTAACCTGTTCAGAATATTAAAAAAGGAGGAGCTTTCTTTATCACAAAATCAGGAGCTGATAAAGAGAAATCGATAAAAAGCGAGGTGAAACACGACTGTCATTGGTGTAAAACAGAATTAATTGAAACGTGATTGGTGATTGACTACCATTTGTGACATGAGTTAAGTAGTCATCATAATCCTTCACCGGTGCTGCCTTCGGACAGAATTACTATGGATGGATATGTGTGTATATATATATATATATATATATATATATATATTAGGGGCACGCCGTAGCGTAGTGGTTAAGGCACTGAGCTACAAGCCGGAGGGTCGAGGGTTCAAGTCCCGTTGGGGTCAGGATTTTTAAACTGACCCAAACCCTCTGGCGGCACTATGGCCCTGGGGTCGACTCAGCCTCTAACGGAAATGAGTACCAGACGCTTGTTCTGGGGGTAAAGGCGGCCGTCACGCAGGGCTGACAACCCGGCTGACATAAAGTGCCGATTGTCTAGAAAAGTGGGAGCCTTAACCTCCTACTACCCCAAGGGCCTCCAGGCCTGTCGTGGGATCACTTTACTTTATATATATATATATTAATGCCTATTCTATGCCAAGTTCCCATCGGTGATATTCAAACAGAGAACAAGTGACTATTAACATCCTAATACTAATTTCCGCTATCAGATTTCGATTTCATTACAAAGTCCTTGTAACAAATGACATCTATACTCATTTTATTTCACTATGAAAATGGGCAGTTGGTTTACACCAGTTTATTGGATATCTGGCGCCACATAAGCATAAGTTAGCTATTCTGTATGAACAATAACTAATGCATGTTTACCATTGTAAATATAGTGATTTTAGGTTAAAATTACCTTAATTTCTCTTTCAATTTTAAGGCATTTCTCGCTTCTTCTTTTTTTTTTTTTGCAAAAAATCGACAAATATATTTTCCTCACGTAATTATCCACATATTGCAACTATATATACCGGTGTGTATATATATATATATATATATATAATAAAAACCCTTAGCTGACCATCTGGCTGCTGGTCTCACATCCACATGTGTTAATCACAGAGGTATACGATCATCTAGGCAGTGTAGGAGTGACATGTGGTCAGCATGTCGGATCCCCAGCCGTTATAGCTGGTATTCTGAACCTGGAGTCGCTACTTATTGCCTCACAATGCTGGATGGGCACCGGTCCCTTGCTGGCCAAAACTCCATGAGAAAAATGTCGTCCCCCATGGAGACTCGAACCACCGCAAGTCCCGTAGCTCTGCGCCAAGCTTCTTGCCTTAACCAGTCGGCTACGGCGATATATATATATATATATATATATATATATATATATATATATAGGTGGGAACGTGGAATAGAATTCTCTTTTTAATTTGTTACTCATTGTTTTCAGAAATAGTTACTTCTTTATGAAGCATGAAGATTTTAACAGGATGGTGCACTTTAGACGGAGTTCAACAGGTCAAACGTACGATATAGTTAGGAAGACCTTCCAAAAGAAATTCAGGTAACCAATTCCAACACGAGTAAATATCCAAATCCTTATTAATAAATGCATGCACCACTAGATTAAAAGACTGGTCGGTCAAGCATATCGTAAGAGAAAGCGGCTCGGCATCACCAAACAAAAGGTGTATGTGCCATTCATGTTTACTGAAAAAAACATCGGGACATGCTGGAACTTTTCCTACAGCCTCAGTTACTACAGATTTGTGTTCTTGTTACGTGGTGTTCCAAAAAGACGGAGCAATCCCCCCCCCCGCTTTGCGCTAACAGTTTGAGAGAACCTGAATAACAAATTTCCAAAGAGATGGATCGGAAGGTGATCGGTGATCATATCGCAGTTACACCACTAGA
Source organism: Diploptera punctata (assembly GCA_030220185.1). Lineage (NCBI taxonomy): Eukaryota > Metazoa > Arthropoda > Insecta > Blattodea > Blaberidae > Diploptera > Diploptera punctata. The sequence goes on along the minus strand of JASPKZ010004770.1, from coordinate 11,735 downwards.
CTTTTGTTCAACTGATAAATGGTGCATGCGTAGCTAAGGGTTTTTGAGAGACCGTGAACCGTTGGTAAACCTGCTTTGACATTGATGGGAGTCATGTGGGAAAACATTAATGCATATCCCTGCAATACTCTAGAAAATAAATTTTTTTTATTTTAAATTCACGATTTTCCAAAAATGTATTGGGATTTTAAAGACATCCTGTATTGTCTTTTGAATTAATAAAATGAATAAAAATAACAACTTTAAAATGAAGTGTATATATATATATATATATATATATATCTCACACATATGTCCATTCAGTTCAGTTCAAATTATGTCTTTTGAGCGTTTATGTGGTCTCCTTAAGGATAATTTTCAATTACGTATCTAACATCGAACACTCTTTACTAACTGTGTGTGTGTGTGTGTCTGGCATATGTGTGTCTATGTGCGTGTCTGTGTGCGAGTTCTTGTGTAAATGTGTCTGTGTGCGTGCTTGTGTGCATGCGCGTGTGCGTGCGCGTGTGTGTTCTAATGCCACCCATTGCAACTTTTCGTGCTTCAGGTTCCGCGCTGGACCGATAAATGACATTAATATGATATATTTTCAATTTATGGCACCGCTTCGGCAGACCCCTAAATGTACTGAGGATATCCACCTCATCTAATTAAAGCTATACAAAGTTTATACGAAAATACAAAAATTCGTATAGGTAAAGGAAATGGTCCTGGAGAAACTTGCGTAGAAATCAATAATGGACTTCGACAAGGTTGCCCTCTTTCGCCAATACTTTTTTAATATATATTTAGATGATATCATTAGTACATGGCAAACTCTTTTAGATGAACATTTTATGATAAACGATACGAAAATGAACTGTATTTTATTCGCAGATGACCAGATCATTGTAGCTTCCTCAGGAAATCAACTACAAAGATCAGTTTATAAATTATGGAAACTAATAAACGATTATAATTTAAAGATATCAACAGAGAAAACAAAGTCAATGGCATTTATTGGAACTCAGCATAAAAGGACAAAAATTTTAATTGGAGCAAACATAATTGAACAAGTAACTTGTTTCAATTATCTGGGATTCATGGTATCGTACCTGCAAAATTTGGACATGGAGAAGAAATTAGGGAAATTTCAATAGATATGTGGTTCAATAAAAAAATATTTGAGAAATAAGACCACAGGGGAAACTCAATTAAAATTTTACAAAACAGTAGCCGTTCCAACATTAACATACGGGTCTGAGACTTGCCTTTAACGATCTCTGATAAAAATAAAATTAAGACAATATAAATGAAATTTCTCAGATCAGTTGCAGATGTATCTCTAAGAGATCAAAAGAGAAGTCAAGATATCAGAGATGAATTACAAATATATAATATAAACGAGAGAATACACAGAAATAAACGTAGTTTGTTTGAACGTATACCAAGAATGCGAAATAGTCGTTTATCAAAGCAGCTGCTTCATTAGAGACCTCTAGGCCAAAGAAATGTAGGAAGACCAAAACGTCGTTGGAAAGACGATTTGCACCTGCAGCATATAGTTCACCGGTGAGCGGCCCATACCTTGAAGATGGTGAACTGTCTACAGAGGAGAGTATTGGATGAGTTTGTATTTATGTGTTCATGTGGTGTAAAATGTGTTGTGTGAGGGATGATGATGATAAAAAGGGACAAAATGAAACCCGGCGACCCGAAACTTATTCCTGTCGAAAAGCACCAAGAGGACCGTCAGGCTTAAGGTCTCCATCCGTCGGACGAATCAGGATCAACACTGCCATGTGGCTTCCCCTGGGGGTCCGGTTCTCGGGCCCCAGCTGTGCCCGGGTGGAGGATAGGGGAACGGTCGGTGGTTTGCATCGCACTCCTTCCGGCTAGGTCCAGTCCGGACCCGCGGGCCATTTGTGAGGTCGTCAGGACTCCGTACTACATAGCTCGTGCTGCGCCCACTTCAGCAACAAAACGCGTCCCCTCGGTGGCATAGTGGGGAAAGGTCGGTGGATCTGCTAGTCAGTCCTCCCTTCCAAGTCCGATGGACTCGCGGACCATAAGTGGGGTCAACAGGAAGATGAGCGGCCTGTTGTCAAAGCTCGGGATCCCGGCCCACAAGTGGTATTGGCGGCCGCTGTTGGTGGACCGGTGGGAAACTGGAGATCGGCAGCTCCTTTCTCTTGGTTCAATGAACCCGTGGACAATCTGTGGGGGCACCATGGGCGATGAGCACCCTGGATGCCTACATTGCTCAGTGGGCTGTCTCACAGCAGTAGCACGACTAGGCCTAGTCTTGCGAACGGGCTGGTTGGGACAGTACCGGGCGTAATGCTGGGAATTACCACCAGGTCAATAAGCTCGGGAAAGGAGGAAGCGCGGTCTTAGTTGGGGGATTAGCGCTGACTCTGGGACCGAGTGACCCAAGGACAATCTGTGAAGTCGTCAGGAGTTGAGCGACCTGACGTACTAATGCTCAGGCTGGAACCACTTCAACAACCAAACACGTCCCCAGTTGGTGCACTGGGGGAAATGTCGGTGGATCTGCTAGACAGTCCTCCCGGTCAAGTCCAAGGGACTCGTGAACCATTAGTGGGGTCGGCAGGAGTTGAGCGCCTTTCCGTACTATTGCTCACCTGTTGGAGCTTGCGAGCTCCGTGCTGGACCACAACTGCAACAGGACACGTCCCTGGGGGCACACCACGGCACGGCTCGAACCAGTGCAGAGGTGAGCAACTGTACTGGTTCCTGGCTCAGCCTACGGGCTCGTGGACAAAACTGTGGGGTCGCCAGGAGATGAGCACCTGGATGTACTAAAGTCTCACACTGTGGTGCTTGTGGACTCAAGCCCTAGCCGGTCTCACAACGGCTGCAGGATACGTCCCTGGAGGCAGAACAGGGGAACGGTCGGTGGATCTGCGACAGCAGTCCTCCCGGCTAGGCTCAAGGAGCCCGTGGACCAACTGTGGGGTCGCCAGGAGATGAGCACCTGGATGTACTAAAGTCTCACACTGTGGGGCTTGTGGACTCAAGCCCTAGCCGGTCTCACAACGGCTGCAGGGTACGTCCCTGGAGGCAGAACAGGGGAACGGTCGGTGGATCTGCGACAGCAGTCCTCCCGGCTAGGCTCAAGGAGCCTGTGGACCAACTGTGGGGTCGTCAGGAATGAGCGACCTGACGACTACGAAGCTCAGCAATTCCCAGCAGTTGCAACTCCAACACCTTCTCCCTAGAGGTGTTGGTTTCAAAGCCGAGAACTCTTTAACGTGGACGCGAACTAGATAGGGAGGACAAGTCTGGGACTTGGGAGTATGGTCATGATGACCGAGGTATCCCAAGGGGTGGTGGCATGGGCCTAGATGCCATGTGGCTTCTTAACATATGTACTGTGGAGGCATTTCACACTTAATTGGTCCCGATATTGAACATGTAGCAATTACATCAATTTAATTAATTTCACGATTAAAATTTTCAACCCCGCCTGGTATTAAACCCGGACCCACCAAGTCAGGAAGCAGGTATGCTAGCACTGAGCCAGCACCGTGGGCTTCAATCAAAATGTTTACTGCATTAATTTTACACATGATCGGTGGTAAAAAAAATTGTAAATGGAAAAAAAACCTTAATAAAAGAATCTATGGAAAAGTATATTCCATTGTTTTTTTTATCAAAACCAGATTGCATTTATCTGCTTTCACCACTTGACATTTTCAACAGGTCTTATCTATACATTTATCTATTTTGCTCCATTTTTGTGTCAGGAGGCCATGCAGCTGTGTTATTAGGGCTTTAAAAAAATACAAGTCAGAATTAAAAGTATCACATATCATAGTAATATGTATTATACGTATATCCTATACGTCCAACTTGGGGACACGCTGCTCCCCAGCGGGAGTTCCTTAGCAGCTAACAAAATAAGGTTGAAAATAAATTAAGAAAAAACTATGTATATAATTATTGATATCAAAAAAACAAAAAAAGAGATCTAACATAAATTATGTAATCAATATAAATTTCAGAGGATCTCTAGTTTTTTTTGTATCTTGGCTCCCTAATCAATGATACAAACATCATCAGTGAAAAAATTGTAAGGAGAATTTGAAATGTCAATAAATCATACTTTGGATTATTGAGACACTTCTCACAAGAGAAACAAAATGTAATTTATATAAAACTCTGGTAAAACCGGTATTAATACATGGCAGTGAAACATGAACCTTGTCCGAGATCGTTAAGTCAAGACTGAGTTCATTTGAAAAGAAGATATTAACAAAAATACATGGTCCAATATCGATAAGTTTATAAGAAATAGGTCTGAGCAATCAGTTGTGTAAGCCTCCTGATGTGGTTACATCAATTAAAGTTTCAAGATTGCGATGTGCAGGGCACGTACTAAGAATGACCAAACATAAGATACCCAAGAAAATCTTGGAATTAAAATTTGAAGGAAAAAGGAACATGTGACAACCGAGACTTTGTTGGATGGATGGAATTTTAGAGGATCTGAGGATGGTACCTGCTTGCCAAAGACAGAGAAGTTTGGAAGAGTTGTTCTGAGAGGAGCCGAGGCTCGAATCAGGTTGTAGTGCTGTTGCTTTTGATAATCATAATAAATAACTGTATTTAGAATCAGTGAGTGGAAACAAAAAATTATATGAAATTTAGGAGGTAAGGACAATTGACCAGTCTAAAACTACCATCCTCAACTGTTAATAACCACCTTATAGCATAAATAAACATTGTACTTTTTTTCAATGTTTTTATTTTAAATTTGTCACTTATATTGAAGGACAAATTAGTATTTAAAAAAAAGTCTAAACTGGGATTTGAACCCAAGATCTCTGGTTTAACATATCAGTACTCTAAACCAGAAAACCAGATATCTTGGGTTCAAATCCCAGTTTAGACATACATTTTTTATCTTAAAATATTAATGTTCCCTTCAATATACCGTAAATGACAAATTTAAAATAAAAACAATGAACATATTACTTATTGAGGTATATTCATTAAGGTAGAATATGTTTATCACTCACCTCATATTGTTTATAATTCTCACTATGAGGTATATTCATTAAGGTAGAATATGTTTATCACTCACCTCATATTGTTTATAATTCTCACTATGAGGTATATTCATTAAGGTAGAATATGTTTATCACTCACCTCATATTGTTTATAATTCTCACTATGAGGTATATTCATTAAGGTAGAATATGTTTATCACTCACCTCATATTGTTTATAATTCTCACTATGAGGTATATTCATTAAGGTAGAATATGTTTATCACTCACCTCATATTGTTTATAATTCTCACTATGAGGTATATTCATTAAGGTAGAATATGTTTATCACTCACCTCATATTGTTTATAATTCTCACTATGAGGTATATTCATTAAGGTAGAATATGTTTATCACTCACCTCATATTGTTTATAATTCTCACTATGAGGTATATTCATTAAGGTAGAATATGTTTATCACTCACCTCATATTGTTTATAATTCTCACTATGAGGTATATTCATTAAGGTAGAATATGTTTATCACTCACCTCATATTGTTTATAATTCTCACTATGAGGTATATTCATTAAGGTAGAATATGTTTATCACTCACCTCATATTGTTTATAATTCTCACTATGAGGTATATTCATTAAGGTAGAATATGTTTATCACTCACCTCATATTGTTTATAATTCTCACTATGAGGTATATTCATTAAGGTAGAATATGTTTATCACTCACCTCATATTGTTTATAATTCTCACTATGAGGTATATTCATTAAGGTAGAATATGTTTATCACTCACCTCATATTGTTTATAATTCTCACTATGAGGTATATTCATTAAGGTAGAATATGTTTATCACTCACCTCATATTGTTTATAATTCTCACTATGAGGTATATTCATTAAGGTAGAATATGTTTATCACTCACCTCATATTGTTTATAATTCTCACTATGAGGTATATTCATTAAGGTAGAATATGTTTATCACTCACCTCATATTGTTTATAATTCTCACTATGAGGTATATTCATTAAGGTAGAATATGTTTATCACTCACCTCATATTGTTTATAATTCTCACTATGAGGTATATTCATTAAGGTAGAATATGTTTATCACTCACCTCATATTGTTTATAATTCTCACTATGAGGTATATTCATTAAGGTAGAATATGTTTATCACTCACCTCATATTGTTTATAATTCTCACTATGAGGTATATTCATTAAGGTAGAATATGTTTATCACTCACCTCATATTGTTTATAATTCTCACTATGAGGTATATTCATTAAGGTAGAATATGTTTATCACTCACCTCATATTGTTTATAATTCTCACTATGAGGTATATTCATTAAGGTAGAATATGTTTATCACTCACCTCATATTGTTTATAATTCTCACTATGAGGTATATTCATTAAGGTAGAATATGTTTATCACTCACCTCATATTGTTTATAATTCTCACTATGAGGTATATTCATTAAGGTAGAATATGTTTATCACTCACCTCATATTGTTTATAATTCTCACTATGAGGTATATTCATTAAGGTAGAATATGTTTATCACTCACCTCATATTGTTTATAATTCTCACTATGAGGTATATTCATTAAGGTAGAATATGTTTATCACTCACCTCATATTGTTTATAATTCTCACTATGAGGTATATTCATTAAGGTAGAATATGTTTATCACTCACCTCATATTGTTTATAATTCTCACTATGAGGTATATTCATTAAGGTAGAATATGTTTATCACTCACCTCATATTGTTTATAATTCTCACTATGAGGTATATTCATTAAGGTAGAATATGTTATCACTCACCTCATATTGTTTATAATTCTCACTATGAGGTATATTCATTAAGGTAGAATATGTTTATCACTCACCTCATATTGTTTATAATTCTCACTATGAGGTATATTCATTAAGGTAGAATATGTTTATCACTCACCTCATATTGTTTATAATTCTCACTATGAGGTATATTCATTAAGGTAGAATATGTTTATCACTCACCTCATATTGTTTATAATTCTCACTATGAGGTATATTCATTAAGGTAGAATATGTTTATCACTCACCTCATATTGTTTATAATTCTCACTATGAGGTATATTCATTAAGGTAGAATATGTTTATCACTCACCTCATATTGTTTATAATTCTCACTATGAGGTATATTCATTAAGGTAGAATATGTTTATCACTCACCTCATATTGTTTATAATTCTCACTATGAGGTATATTCATTAAGGTAGAATATGTTTATCACTCACCTCATATTGTTTATAATTCTCACTATGAGGTATATTCATTAAGGTAGAATATGTTTATCACTCACCTCATATTGTTTATAATTCTCACTATGAGGTATATTCATTAAGGTAGAATATGTTTATCACTCACCTCATATTGTTTATAATTCTCACTATGAGGTATATTCATTAAGGTAGAATATGTTTATCACTCACCTCATATTGTTTATAATTCTCACTATGAGGTATATTCATTAAGGTAGAATATGTTTATCACTCACCTCATATTGTTTATAATTCTCACTATGAGGTATATTCATTAAGGTAGAATATGTTTATCACTCACCTCATATTGTTTATAATTCTCACTATGAGGTATATTCATTAAGGTAGAATATGTTTATCACTCACCTCATATTGTTTATAATTCTCACTATGAGGTATATTCATTAAGGTAGAATATGTTTATCACTCACCTCATATTGTTTATAATTCTCACTATGAGGTATATTCATTAAGGTAGAATATGTTTATCACTCCACCTCATATTGTTTTATAATTCTCACTATGAGGTATATTCATTAAGGTAGAATATGTTTATCACTCACCTCATATTGTTTATAATTCTCACTATGAGGTATATTCATTAAGGTAGAATATGTTTATCACTCACCTCATATTGTTTATAATTCTCACTATGAGGTATATTCATTAAGGTAGAATATGTTTATCACTCACCTCATATTGTTTATAATTCTCACTATGAGGTATATTCATTAAGGTAGAATATGTTTATCACTCACCTCATATTGTTTATAATTCTCACTATGAGGTATATTCATTAAGGTAGAATATGTTTATCACTCACCTCATATTGATTATAATTCTCACTATGAGGTATATTCATTAAGGTAGAATATGTTTATCACTCACCTCATATTGTTTATAATTCTCACTATGAGGTATATTCATTAAGGTAGAATATGTTTATCACTCACCTCATATTGTTTATAATTCTCACTATGAGGTATATTCATTAAGGTAGAATATGTTTATCACTCACCTCATATTGTTTATATTCTCACTATGAGGTATATTCATTAAGGTAGAATATGTTTATCACTCACCTCATATTGTTTATAATTCTCACTATGAGGTATATTCATTAAGGTAGAATATGTTTATCACTCACCTCATATTGTTTATAATTCTCACTATGAGGTATATTCATTAAGGTAGAATATGTTTATCACTCACCTCATATTGTTTATAATTCTCACTATGAGGTATATTCATTAAGGTAGAATATGTTTATTCACTCACCTCATATTGTTTATAATTCTCACTATGAGGTATATTCATTAAGGTAGAATATGTTTATCACTCACCTCATATTGTTTATAATTCTCACTATGAGGTATATTCATTAAGGTAGAATATGTTTATCACTCACCTCATATTGTTTATAATTCTCACTATGAGGTATATTCATTAAGGTAGAATATGTTTATCACTCACCTCATATTGTTTATAATTCTCACTATGAGGTATATTCATTAAGGTAGAATATGTTTATCACTCACCTCATATTGTTTTATAATTCTCACTATGAGGTATATTCATTAAGGTAGAATATGTTTATCACTCACCTCATATTGTTTATAATTCTCACTATGAGGTATATTCATTAAGGTAGAATATGTTTATCACTCACCTCATATTGTTTATAATTCTCACTATGAGGTATATTCATTAAGGTAGAATATGTTTATCACTCACCTCATATTGTTTATAATTCTCACTATGAGGTATATTCATTAAGGTAGAATATGTTTATCACTCACCTCATATTGTTTATAATTCTCACTATGAGGTATATTCATTAAGGTAGAATAATGATTTAATCACTCACCTCATATTGTTTATAATTCTCACTATGAGGTATATTCATTAAGGTAGAATATGTTTATCACTCACCTCATATTGTTTATAATTCTCACTATGAGGTATATTCATTAAGGTAGAATATGTTTATCACTCACCTCATATTGTTTATAATTCTCACTATGAGGTATATTCATTAAGGTAGAATATGTTTATCACTCACCTCATATTGTTTTATAATTCTCACTATGAGGTATATTCATTAAGGTAGAATATGTTTATCACTCACCTCATATTGTTTATAATTCTCACTATGAGGTATATTCATTAAGGTAGAATATGTTTATCACTCACCTCATATTGTTTATAATTCTCACTATGAGGTATATTCATTAAGGTAGAATATGTTTATCACTCACCTCATATTGTTTATAATTCTCACTATGAGGTATATTCATTAAGGTAGAATATGTTTATCACTCACCTCATATTGTTTATAATTCTCACTATGAGGTATATTCATTAAGGTAGAATATGTTTATCACTCACCTCATATTGTTTATAATTCTCACTATGAGGTATATTCATTAAGGTAGAATATGTTTATCACTCACCTCATATTGTTTATAATTCTCACTATGAGGTATCATTCATTAAGGTAGAATATGTTTTATCACTCACCTCAATTGTTTATAATTCTCACTATGAGGTATATTCATTAAGGTAGAATATGTTTATCACTCACCTCATATTGTTTATAATTCTCACTATGAGGTATATTCATTAAGGTAGAATATGTTTATCACTCACCTCATATTGTTTATAATTCTCACTATGAGGTATATTCATTAAGGGTAGAATATGTTTATCACTCACCTCATATTGTTTATAATTCTCACTATGAGGTATATTCATTAAGGTAGAATATGTTTATCACTCACCTCATATTGTTTATAATTCTCACTATGAGGTATATTCATTAAGGTAGAATATGTTTATCACTCACCTCATATTGTTTATAATTCTCACTATGAGGTATATTCATTAAGGTAGAATATGTTTATCACTCACCTCATATTCTTTATAATTCTCCACTATGAGGTATATTCATTAAGGTAGAATATGTTTATCACTCACCTCATATTGTTTATAATTCTCACTATGAGGTATTTCATTAAGGTAGAATATGTTTATCACTCACCTCATATTGTTTATAATTCTCACTATGAGGTATATTCAATTAAGGTAGAATATGTTTATACTCACCTCATATTGTGTTAAATTCTCACTATGAGGTATATTCATAAGGTAGAATAGTGTTTATCACTCACCTCATATTGTTTATAATTCTTCATATGAGGTATATTCATTAAGGGTAGAATATGTTTATCACTCACCTCATATTGTTTATAATTCTCACTATGAGGTATATTCATTAAGGTAGAATATGTTTATCACTCACCTCAATTGTTTATAATTCTCACTATGAGGTATATTCATTAAGGTAGAATATGTTTATCACTCACCTCATATTGTTTATAATTCTCACTATGAGGATATTCATTAAGGTGAACATGTTGATCACTCCCTCAATTGTTTAAATTCCTCAATACGAGGATATTCATTAAGTAGATATGTTTATCATCACCTATATTGTTATATCTCAATATGAGGTATATTCATTAAGGTAGAATATGTTTTCAATCACTAATATTGTTTTAATTCTCACATGAGGTATATTCATAAGGGAATATGTTTCACTCACCCATATGTTTATAATTCTCACTATGAGGTATATTAATTAAGAGAATATGTTTATCCTCACCTAATATTGTTTAGAATTCTCACTATGAGCGTATTCATTAAGGGAGAATTATGTTTTCACTCACCTCATATTGTTTATAATCTCACTAGAGGTATAGTCATTAAGGGAGAATATGTTTTCACTCACATCATATTTTTATAATTCTCACTATGAGGTATTTCATTAAGGTAGATATGTTTATCACTCCCTCATATGTTATAATTCTCACTATGAGGTATATTTTCATTAAGGGAGAATATGTTATCATCACCTCATATGTTAAATTCTTCACTATGAGGTATATTCATTAATGTAGAATATGTTTATCACTCACCTCATATTGTTTATAATTCCATATGAGTATATTCATTAAGGTAGAATATGTTTATCACTCACCTCAGATTGTTGATACTTCTCAATAGAGGTATATTCATTAAGGTAGAATATGTTTATCACTCACCCATATTGTTATAATTCTCACTATAGGTATATTCTAAGGTAGAAATATGTTTATCACTCACCTCATTTGTTTATAATTCTCACTATGAGGTATATTCATTAAGGTAGAATATGTTTATCACTCCACCTCATATTTGTTTTATATGCTCCAACTATGAGGTATATTCTTAAGGTAGAATATGTTTAGCATCCATCATATTGTGTATAATGTCTCACTAATGAGGTATATTCCTTAAGTAGCATATGTTTATCACTCACCTCATATTGGTTTATATTCTCGCACTGAAGAAAGAAGAGCAAGGGAAGACTAT
>JASPKZ010004768.1:0-50205 GCA_030220185.1 Diploptera punctata | reverse complement strand
TCCTCGTAATATTTTCTCCTCCCTTAAAATAAGACTCAATGCTTCGCATCCATATAATAGAACTGGTATATTATAATTTTGCCATTTTCCCATCTAAATTTCAGTCTTCTCTTGAATCTTTTTCTTTCCACAGTTGCTGTACGCTCTTTTGTTTTCTATAATAAGTGATCATTATATCTTATCACATTTCCAGATACTGTATTTTTAAATATGTGACAATGTCCACATCTTCATATTATAGATCATATAGATTCTTGCATCATAAATAGCTTATATGTTATTTAAGAAGGAGTTACTATAATCTTCCATATTTCCATCTAAAAATATATAAATTGTACCTGTACTTTAAATATTAATGAAGGTATTTCTGGAATAAAATCTAGTTGTACTAACTGAAGGAAGTGCTTGACATGTTATGTGCTCTGTACACATTCGTCATTTGTTTGCACTGCACTCTCAGGATACTCGACGTGTAAGTTAGATCCAGCCAAGTCTGTTGGGAAATGAGGGTAGCTTCCAACGAAAACAAGAGAGTTTAATGTAGATCCCCAGTCTAACCGAAGGAAGCACGAGTGAGAATGTATTTATTTTACGTGTCATGTTAACATTTCAAAGGCGAAGTCCCAAAATGTATAAGAACGATAAATGTTCACAGGCAACGTAAAATAAATATCAGCAGTTTTTCTAAAGTCTGACTTAAGTTCATTTCGGGTTTTCCAGTTATTGTTTTAAGTGGAACTGATATACCCTACATTGCTAATAAGTTACATGTTTTCTCATCATCTACTGAATAGAATTGCTGAAAATTGTCATAGGATATCATTTAATTAGTTATATTTTGCACAATTCAACACGAGGTTTTCATTCAACTGATTGTTGTTGACTTTACATATAAAATCACATTAGTGTATAAAATATATTTGTACTTAATGAAAACAGCATTTTTGGTCGATGTGACTAATTTCTTATACTTACTAATATTGTTGTTCCTGGAAGTAAGTCAACGTTCCCACATCTAACCTGGTTGCTATGCAAACAAAAGAAATCTAAAAGCTAATATGGGCTCTAAAAAACACACGTGCGGTAAGTAAAATAATAGTAGCAACATTTATTTTGATATAGTAGAGCATTGAGTACTCTGACCATAAACTTCATGCAGACTTTTAATTTCTCATTCCTCAGAACAAAATATGCCAACAATGCATCTCGTTAATCTGCACGAATTTTCATTTAACCATTTCTTGAATGTTTTGTACACTAACTCGTATCTTTCTTCAGACTTTCCGGAATTAATGCAGAACAACCCACTCTCCAGGCTTCTTCAATTTCCTTATCATCTACCATGACTCCTTCCATAATAAAATTATCAAACAGATTCTAATCACGGTACTACATATGAGAATGTCTCTACAGCCAACAATCCTTGCTTAAATAAAGCAAATGAAAAGCTACATAGCAACGATCACCAAATTTTTTTTTTCATTGAAGTAATTTACATCCAACCAATATTTTAATTCATTTATTACTATATCTAATAAAAATTAGTCACATAGACCAACAAATAGTATGCAGTACACATGAGGTAAGCACATAACAGATCTCGAAAATTTAAAAAATAAATAAATAAATAAAAACTCGGCGCAAGCGCCTCGTTTTTTTCAAACTTTTTCTCGATCAGTACAAGTGCTTACCTCACTTGTATCGCAATATACTATAAAAAACATGTGTTAAAATGTCTAAGTTTTCATAAATGACTAGTCAATTATTATCCTACTAATGTAAGAATATATTCTGAGAAAACGTACACTCTATAAGCAGTAGTTTAACATTAATGATGATAATAATAATAATAATAATAATAATAATAATAATAATAATAATAATAATAATAATAATAATAAGACCGTAAGGTCTCTCTTTCACTTCAGCAGGGTAAATTATAGAGATATTAATAATTATAAATTATCTAGAACTTGATTAATACCGATAATATATAATAGGCTTAGACTGTACAATATACAGATGATAAGAAAATAACAATATATATATATATATATATATATATATATATAATAATAGTTTATATAAAATGATATATTTTAGGTAATAAGGAATTCTCTTTCATTCAATCAGTGAACAAAATATTAGAAACCAGTGCATAAATTGTATATATAAATTAATAAATTAAAATGATAAGTAAAAACAAATGGATGTACACAAATTATATTTAATTAAAATTAATAAGATTAATACTATTGAGAAACAGAAAAGCCAGATACCGTAATTTATTCTGATGAGAGACTAATTACAAAATAAAATATTTAGATATTTTAAAAGTCCGTCTTGCGGGAACTACGTAAAATAAGTGAATTCCTCAGCAAATTAAAATTATGTTCCGATTTCGCTGCTTTACAAAATATATAGTTATTTTTGTTAAATTGGAGAAACGCAATTTCTTATGCCAACTTATTTAAATGAGTCCAACTACAGAGAAAACAAATACCATATTGGCCTGAATATAAGCCACAACTGAGTATAAGTCGCACCCTTAATTTTAAGGGGGATAGGAGAAAAAATGAGTGCAGAGAAATGTACCTGTCACATATCCAGTTACAAAACTGTTTACACTATTTAAACACATTTTTCTTCAGTTATAATGTGGGTAAATCACCCGGTACAACTAATCAGACTCTTCTCCAATGTCGCTGTTCATCCAAACTAAACATTTTGCCGACTTCTCTATTGGACGTACTCCTAGCTGCAACGTTTGAAACCAGCGTCATAACTGCTCCGAATTCCCAAGTCTGTTGATGCTTTTCTTTCGACGTTTTCACTCATTGCTGAAGAATAAATTTACTGTAGGAGGTACATACTGCAGTAACGGTTTTAATATATCCTATCATACAAAAGAGCACGATTACCGAAATACGAATACTAATACATTGTTGCGTCATATACCATACGATCAACACTTTTAAAATGCATATTAAAGCACAGTTGAGGTTATGTAATAAGATGTTAAATATAAAATTGGTACCTGGTAAGTCAGTCGTCCTCAACTAAATTATTAAAGAGTTCCAATATGGAGGCCTTTCAAAATCAATGATTTATCTTCTGCATATTAACTGGTTAAATAGTTCCCATATGGAGGCCTTTCAAAATCAATGTCTTATATTCTGTATTTTAATTGGTTTTAATATGGAGGTCTTTCAAAACCAATGTTTCATCTCCTGTATTTTAACTGGTTTTAACCAGTTAAAATGCAGAAGATAAAACATTGATTTTGAAAGGCCTCCATATTGGAACTATTTAATAATTTAGTTGAGGACGACTGACTTACCAGGTACCAATTTTATATTTAACATCTTATAACATACGACTGCTGGCAATTCCAAACAAAAGCTCGCGGCATTGTTACTCCGTTTCAAAAATTTGAAAATTAGCAACGTGCGCTATATTTAAAGTTTCTATTATATATGAAAATTTATCGTATGGGCAAATAAGCTGCGCCTTTAATTCCCATGTACGAAATTTGAAAAATAAACGCGGCTTATATTCCGGCCAATGCGGTATATCAAAATTCAAGTTGCTGACCAGCCCCCATGGGATAGTGATCAGCGTTTCTAACTACTGTTCATGAGGTCCCGGTTCGATTCCCGGTCAAACCATAGGGATTTTTCCTTAAAGGTTGCTCATATTCTAGAATTTAGGTTAAGTTTAGGTTAAAAACTCTCCTGGCGCTTCCTCATCATTTATCACCCATCATATTATCGGGGTAACGTAACTCAGCCTTCTAGGAGCCCCAACTTCGGAAGTGGGCTACAATTAAGCCAATGCCAATAGAGTACACCAGAAATGTCGAAATGACAACCTGGGGCATTGAATAAAAAATGAATAGCCTACTGTTAACATTAATAAAATTCAGTTGAGATGTTAGTCACAAAATTAAAATCATAAAAGTAGTTACCATTGTGGAGATAAGTAATTATTAAAAAGGTTGCTTTCAAATAGTATGTGTTTTGTACGAATGTATGAAATAAGTCTACTTTATTTCCGAGGAATTCAATGTTATCCAGTCAATCAATTATTATTTTGAATTAAGGTGAATGCAGCAATTTTATTGACATGAATAGTGACCAGTAATGCATTTACAAAATGTATTTCATCAATTTCAAAAATTAATTGTCTTTATCACTTTGTCCTTGAGGCAATACTCTAATGAGGAAAGTTGTATATAATAATAATAATAATCCCTTACAATGTGAGTGTGATTAGCTGCGTTCCTAAAAATGCATTCTCATTCTTGCTGTGAAAAGGAAATAATCATTATTTATAGTCAAGGTGAAAACAAAGCGGCAGCTATGATGTATTACATGGTAAAGTGATACCATTACAGGCCTCAAGAGGCCCTTGGGGTAGTAGGAGGTTAAGGCTCCCACTTTTTTCTAGACAATCGATACTTGATGTCAGCCGGGTTCTCAGCCCTGCGTGACGACCGCCTTTACCCCCAGAACAAGCGTCCGGTACTCATTTTCGTTATAGGCTGAGTCAACTCCAGGGTCATAGTGCCGCCAGAAGGTTTGGGTCAGTTTAAAATCCTGACCCCACTGGGACTCGAACCCTTGAACTTACGGCTTGTAGCGCAGTCCCTTAACCACTACGCTATGGCGTGCCCTTATATATTACATGGTACATGATTTTTTTTTTTACGTTTCAGTTAATCCTGATTAACTTTTGCATTTTTGTGTATTTCAGCTTAATATTTAGCTTTCATTAAGGCGATCGGAATTACCGAAGTGTCGGGGAAACTCCGATCAAACTCGGTTACTAGAGTACACTTTTTACCAGATTAGTTAGTACAGTACTCGGGACCAACGGGTCTGTGCCCTTGTAGCGCTGACATCTTTCTAGAAAAGTACAGGTCTATACTCACACTATTTCACCGCACTCCCCCCTCCCCCAACTACGCAAACAGCAGCCACGGTAACTTATCGAGTAGGAATGTTGCCAAACTTCCCCCAGTGTCATGGCTCTTGAATATCGAATAATGCAAAGTTGGAGTTTAGTTGACAACACTGGAGTGCAAGTGCAAGAGAGAGAGAGAGAGAGATAGGAATGCAGAGAGGGAAATGATTTGCTGAGACAGAAAAGGAAGTAGGCTTTAGTTCGCATATCTTACGGGGGCACAGATCCGTTGGACAGACAATATATTTGTATTTTGTATAGATACCTTAGTAAGTAGTAGAATATAAAGAATTCTCTCTTTCTTAATCTATTTTTACGAATATTACAGTTATTCAACTAATTGCTAAAGTGATCGGTATTCCCCCACTTCACCCTATGAATAACTTAAGAGTGTTCGGTATTTTTGTGGGTTACAGTTCAATAATATTACAGTCCTAAAAATAAAGACTATGTCGGTTGTTTTAATTTCTAGTTCATCCCCTATGTACTGGAAAATGGTGGAGCTTGCGAGAGTGTGAGAGGAAAATGAAGTGGCGGGCGAGCTAGCAAGACAAGGGGATGTTTCAATGTCAGCACATACTAACGGTAAATGAAGGGCAAGGGTGTCTGTAGATTTATTTGCGGGCTCATAAATTTTCATGAAGATGCATTTGGCAAAGGTTGCTTATTCTACTTAACGATAGTTTCTATCTTGCCTGTATAACAATTCCAAGCTCTAAATTAAGCTCTAAAACAACTGATCTTTATAATATAATCTTAATTTCACCATTACTTAACTTGAGTTTAGAAGATGTTTAATACTAAATTCATCACTTCTCACTGAATGACCAAATTAAATTTGAAGAGAAAAATATGTGCCTAAAACGGGATTTGAACCAAATTCTCTCGTTCTATACACCAGTGCGTTAAAGCACTGGAAAGCACTGGTGTACGGAACCAGAGATATTGGGTTCAAATCCCATTTTAGGCACATATTTTTCTCTTCAAATTTAATATTGAGTTTAAAACATCGTTATCGTAAACTTAATATCAATACATGTTGGCTTAAAAAAAATTAAACTCCATGGCGCGACAGGTATAGAAAGCCCTTGGCCTACCAGCAGGTTGCTGGCCTCACAGTATGTGTCAATTACAGAGGTAGACAAACATCCTGCCAGTGTAGGGGTCCCCCAGCCGTTATGGCTGGATTCGTCAATATGGACCTGCTACTTATTGTAGCTACCCAAATGACTCATTATATTAGGAATTGGTTGGAATTCCATGAGAAAATTTCTTCTCCCATGGAGACTCGAACTAGCGCAAGTCGCGTAGCTCTGCGCCAAGGCATCTTGCCTTAAACACTCTGCTACGGCGCGGGACATTTATAAAGTAGGGCATACACTTAATACCATTACGTATTGACTTGAAACCAAACCCTAAATCGAATTATTCCATTATGCACAAAGTTCTGAATTGTAACTGAGCAGTCTATGGTATCTTGTCTCGGCATAAAATTAACAGAGGCAATTAATACCTTCGATTTCCACTTCTCTAGCTACTTAAAGTTCATCGTGTTATAGCCAATTCCAATCTGTCATCCATAAGTTAGATCGAATCCTGCTGGAATGTAGTCACTGAAGTTATGTAGGGATAGAGGGAATCTCGTTAATCCATTAATCTGCAGTATTAATTAGGTGACGAGACATTTGGCTAGTCCCTATACCAGTAGGCAAACTTCCCACTTTGAGGTATAATAACCCAGGTATGGTTCGTAGAGCCTGGTAGGTTTACCTATAGTTTCTTCTGAAAAAACTAGGTAGCCTAACTGAGATTCATGTATCCTATCGACAGCCCTTCTTCAATAACCACTTGATTTAGCTTACTCTTAAGACACTAACTTTATATATTCCAAGAACGAATGATACAGGGAAGTTCGGGTAATATGGACTCTTCTATTTGAGTGGACCCTGTTAATATCTTCTTTAATTGGTGCTGCCCTCGAACAGAAAATATTTTAACTTCTTCCCCTCAACTTTGACGGGTTCAAGGCAGTTTATTTTATTCTTTGTTCGAAGAAGGGTGTGTTTGTGATGTTTATGAAAATGACCACTTTAAAAGGTTTTTCAAGCTAAGAATCAATTCTTAATTTCTGCTATTCAATTTTACAAATGTTAAAAAAAAAACTCCTAAATGTAGTATATTACGTAGATGCTGTTTTAATATACTGACGGGTTTGGTTTGATATTATGTGACATGGTGGCTGTATAAAATAATTAAACATAACAAAGGAATTCGGTTAATGTGGACCCTCCACAAGGACCTGGGTCCACTTTACCTGAATATGTATATTTTATCAATGAGGATGCTATCTGTAAAAAACCATCCACTTAATTAATTTTATTTAAAATTCTTGTAATTTTACTAAACCCAAAGACCGTCGCTTTCTGCAGTTGAATGACGTGTGAATGTTATAATCAACAATATTTTTTTAAAACATTAAATAAATATCAACGCTTTTAATTATGATCAGTCATAAATATTTTCAGACTAATCTGTGCCTGTCTGTATAAATTAATAGAGTAAATAAACTTAAAATAGACTAAAAGCTAAGGTGAACTCTGGGGCCCACTTTATCCGAATATGGAAGTTAAAGTGGACTTTTCTTGTAATGTAAAAAAGTTGATAAATTATGAAGATGTTTTCATATTTGAATAAAATAACAATGTTATTTCATAGTTACAACACTAGTTATAATCACTGTAATTAAACAAAATTCAAATCCCTTAATTAAAAGAAGAAAAATAACAAATTCAAAACAGGGGTCCAAATTACCCGAAGTTTCTCTACTGTTCAATGGAACAACATAGAGCTATAAGCGAGATCGTTTTGTGATCCACTAACTGGTCGATACCCAGTTTTTTGTTTTTTTTTTTTTTTGTTTTTTGGAATTGGATTATGGCCTTGGACGTTGCACCCGCATTACCCTCAACAATGGGTAGAACTGATCCATCGATCTCCGAGGGGCCGTGCATCTTAGTCACTTGAAGGAGGACTGGCTGAAATTAGCTGAACTTTTCTGTTGGTGCCTTATGGAGACTTGGGCCATCCTCATAGCGGACTGTTACATCCAATTCTTTACGGTGAGATCGGGTTTGAGCCTACGTTCATCCGGCAGAGTGAAAGCAGCTTCAGTAGAAGTGGGGCCATAGTTAATCGTGTCGTTTACCCGCGCTTGCTTGAATGTCTTCACTTTGACATTCACAACAGTAAGCACCCTCACTCCTAAGGATCTATTTCGCTGATTTTCGGAGAATATTTTTTTAAATTTTATGTCAATAGCATATACTGATTTTCGTTGCAATGAACCGAAAAGTGCTGCCGATAGAACGATTTTAAAAATGTTCACTCTAAATTAAGTCTCTCTTCTAATGGTCAAATTTTGCTGGCTTAAAATACACACACACACACATTATTGGCAATTGTGGATCATTGAATGTTTCAAAACAAAAGTTCAGAAATCTTTTCATGGAAATGAATGACGTTTCGATACAAATGTTCAATTCATAATAGGCCTATATATGTGTCAGTATATAAGTAGATAAACTTTTTTACCGCTTATATTTTTAACACATACTTTAGGGTATGGGCCCAAATACGAGATTTAGACCATTTTAAATTAATTATGTTTACAGGTTGTCGAGAAGAAAAATAACAAACTTTTCAATGTAAAAAATTGGTGTAAGTTTGGTGTCTATCATAAATTATACATTTGATGGATTAACGGTTCTGTTCCCTGATTCTGGTCCTGAGGGTTGCGGGTTCAAACCCAGCCATGGCCGATGGACTTTTTAGGCTGGAAAAATCCAACTTTAAGCCGTGGGTCCCGAATCGGAAGATTTTCAGGCTCGTAAAAGTTCCTTAAACCTAAATAAAGGGGCCTCTAAGCAAAATTTGTCCAACTTTTTCATCCTAATAATACCTTAGTTGCCTATTAGATGTCTCATTGGATCGATATGTTGACCGCACACCATTCGTGACAACTTTGGGAAGTAAGCGTAATTAAATTAACTTGGTCTAGTAAATCCTAACAAAGGAGAGGCTAAGGCTAACAATGGAATGTTACCCCAGTGTAGAGTGTAGATGGCGTTATGCATTAATCGGCTATGCGCCATTATGTAAGTTTCGAGAAAAATGCGTTTAAAGTAGCCTATAAGTGAATCTTCACTATTTACTGTAGCGCCAAACTAACAATACTGGATATTGCAAGTAATTTTCCTTGTGTGACAGTTATGCATCAACAGTCTACGAGCTGGAATAACATGCGCTTAGCTGCATGATGCAAAATTTAGATTAGCATTTACGAAGATTTGGTTTCATAGCCGTTTGTTGCAAAATATAGAATATCTGATAGGACTGATGGCGTTTACATTTTTCTTTAATAATACGGCCACATTTAAAGATTTGGCGCTAAAAGTGTGCTTGCACTTACTTCATGAGTCAGTGCAACAGATGGTATCAAAATCTCATTTTTTAAATGGTGCTTAGCCGGTTGGTGTACAACATCGTCCAACTGAAGATCTTGTCTGTAGTGCATCCTAATACGAAAATATCTGTATTAAACGTAGTTACGTATTAGATGATATAACCAATCAAATTAAATTCGAATTGTTCATAAAATGAAAAAAATAATAAAATCATAACATAGCACACATGAACTGATGAGGTTAATTCTGCGGCGATCCATCTCTCGAATTGCTGTGAGGCCGATAATATCGTTCGAATGACAATGCATAATGTTATCGAATTAACAAATTAGCTGTGGGTAACCTTCTACTAATGTACAGAATATCTGACTCTAATTATTATTATGGAAAGGATTTTGAGGTACAGCACCTTTCCAAAATTATAGCTGTTTTCATACCAATATTTGTATTTGGGGGGATGAAATGAAGCGAAATTAACACAATTTGTTGCACCTTTTTTGCGAGGTTACTACATTTTGTCCCTTTTTCCCTTATTTTTTATGCTTCAGCAGCTTTTCATCCACTCTTCTCTGAGGTTTTAAAAGATGGGAGAGAAAAATGTATATTTTTCTTCTTAACAGTTTTTAAAATCTCAGTCAGATGTCAACAGTATTAAATAAATATTAAAATATAATTTATTATGTAATTTATACCGCAGAAACAATGGCCAATCTGCAGTGTGAAGTCAACAATAGTAAATAATAAATGTTAAAATATAATTTATGTAAAGCACCAGTAATTTATATCCCAGCAACAATGGCCAATCTGCAGTGTTGCTGAAACAATTTAAAATAAGTTCAATTAGTACTGGCAATAATTTAACAGCTCTCTATCTACCGACTTTTTGTTGGCTGCGTTTTACTAGTGTATTTTGTTAGTATTACAAGTGGGTTTTCACAACAGCAGCATGGCGAATATTAAGAAGGATAAGTTTATGCACTTTCAGAATTCAAAACGCATTTATCGAAACTGATGGCATCATTCTTCGATGTTCCATCTGCAAAGTAAATATTGCAATAAACTAAAGAACTATGAATTACCTCTTACGGACTCTATAAAGAAGAAAAATTTTGTGCAAAATGATATGCACTTTCAGAATTCAAAACGCAGTTTATCGAAACTGATGGCATCATTCTTCGATGTTCCATCTGCAAAGTAAATATTGCAATAAACTAAAGAACTATGAATTACCTCTTACGGACTCTATAAAGAAGAAAAAAAATGATATGCACTTTCAGAATTCAAAACGCAATTTATCGAAACTGATGGCATCATTCTTCGATGTTCCATCTGCAAAGTAAATATTGCAATAAACTAAAGAACTATGAATTACCTCTTACGGACTCTATAAAGAAGAAAAATTTGGTGCAAAATGATATGCACTTTCAGAATTCAAAACGCAATTTATCGAAACTGATGGCATCATTCTTCGATGTTCCATCTGCAAAGTAAATATTGCAATAAACTAACCTCTTACGGACTCTATAAAGAAGAAAAATTTGGTGCAAAATGATATGCACTTTCAGAATTCAAAACGCAATTTATCGAAACTGATGGCATCATTCTTCGATGTTCCATCTGCAAAGTAAATATTGCAATAAACTAAAGAACTATGAATTACCTCTTACGGACTCTATAAAGAAGAAAAATTTGGTGCAAAATGATATGCACTTTCAGAATTCAAAACGCAATTTATCGAAATGATGGCATCATTCTTCGATGTTCCATCTGCAAAGTGAATATTGCAATAAATTAAAGAACTATGAATTACCTCTTACGGACTCTATAAAGAAGAAAAATTTGGTGCAAAATGACATGCATATTATATAAACTGAGTTAATGTAACTGGTTTAAGCCTTAATTCAATTGTTTCAGCAGCACCTTTTTTGCACCTTTTTGAATGTATTTTCAGAACCTTTTTTTCCCCTTTACAACCAAAATTTGCACCTTAAAACCCTTTCCCCACTAATTATATATTAATCAAATCAAATTCAATGGTGATTCGCTTCTTCTTCATAACACATTTGTTTTAAATATTGTTTCTTACTTTTCTCTATTTCTCTTTTAGTTCTTTCTCCAAAATCATACTCACTCATTGGCACCATCAAACCCGGAGGTTTCTGGCTTGCGGACATAAGCTCTCCATACATCCCTATTCTGAGATTTTTCCAGTCATCCCCTGCATCATTAACCTCTCTTAAAATCGTGATTATTGTTATTCTCCCACCTCATTTTGTCCTTCCTTACGACAGACAATAGATGAATTAATGTCATATTCCCAGCCTACCCGAGACAAATTCTTTTTTTCCTATATCTCATCTGATGACGCCAAAAGGGCAGTATTACGTATTAAATCTAAAGCACAAGGAATAGACAATATAACAATAACTCTCCTGCAAAAAATAATAGACATTATTCTCCCAACAATAACCCACATTTTTAATGCCTCTATAATGACTGGGACTTATCCCAGACTCTGGAAAATGGCTCTAGTTCGTCCTACACCGAAATCAAACACTCCCACAACACTCGATGATTATAGACCAATGTATTCTTCCCTGTTTATCTAAAGCACTGGAACACATGATACACTCACAGTTAACAGACTACCTCACCACACACGACTTACTTGATGAACATCAGTCTGGTTTTAGAACAGGACATCGCACAAGTACTGCACTACTTGACATTGTTGTTGTAGAGGACATAAGAGACTCAATGGACAAAAGCAAACTCACCGCAATAGTCCTACTCGACTACAGCAAAGCCTTTGACACAGTAGATATAGACTTAATGCTAGCGAGACTAAAGACACTACATCTGTCGGAAAACTGCCTTGATTGGTTTGCATCTTACCTCACTAATCGTCAGCAATCAGTTTCTGTTAATAATCGCATTTCTTCCTGGCGCTTGGTGAGGAAAGGGGTACCTCAAGGCGGCGTCCTCGCTCCTCTTCTCTTCTCGATTTATATTAATGACGTGACCAAGAAACTACAAAACTGCAAGCATCATCTTTACGCCGACGACCTACAGATTTACACACACACTTTAGGCCTGACGAAATTAATGAATATATTGACAAAGTAAACACTGACCTCAGGCATATATCTTTATGGTCCAGACAATATGGGCTGAAACTAAATGTAAACAAAACGCAAGCAATAATTATCGGACATCCAAGGCTATTACACCTCATAAACAATGGCAATATGCCGGCTGTCATATTAGATAATGAACAAATTCCTTATACCGATGTCGTTAAAAACTTGGGATTTTACTTAGATTCTAATTTAAAATGGCATGAGCAAGTAAAACAAACATCTAAAAGGATCTTCTCCATAATGCATTCCCTAAAGCGACTTAAACATTTTCTTCCTACAACTCTTAAAAGAATTTTAATCCAAACTTTAGTGATGCCGCATTTTGACTACTGTGACGTTCTACTAACTGACATAAGTGACGGATTGTCGTACAAACTGCAGCGTGTCCATAATATGTGTATCAGATTCATATTTAATGTTCGAAAATACGATCACATTTCTCCATTATTCCACGAATTATCATGGCTACATCTAAAAGAGAGAAGAAAATCGCACTGTCTAATTCTCCTATTTAAGATCCTACATACCTCGATTCCCAATTATTTATCATCCCGTTTCCAGTATCTATCCTCAAACCATAACTTAAACACAAGATCACAACATAGTCTCTTACTTAATATACCGCAACATAGGACATCACATCACTCCATGTCATATACCATCTCCACTTCTCGCAACTGGAATTCCCTACCACAAGAAATACGGGGCTGCCGGACATTGGCATATTTTAAAAGAAATCTAAATTTATATTTGCTCTAAACTCGACTTCATTATTATCCAGTGTAAGATATATATATTAATTGGTGTTTCCCGTATAATGTATCATATTTATATTATTATTATTATTATTATTATTATTATTATTATCGTATCATTATTGTTATTACCCTATAAAATGTTGTTTGTACATGACATTTACATTGCTACATTTATTGTATCTTTAACTGTTTATAATTGGTATAGTGTATATCTATATTTGTCGAATATTTATTTGTATTTGTGCTCGTTGAGTGGAAGAGAGGGCCTTATGGCCTTAACTCTGCCAGAATAAATAAAGTATTATTATTATTATTATTATTATTATTATTATTATTATTATTATTATTATTATTATTATTATTATTATTATTATTATTATATTATTAATTTTGGTCTATTTACTGGGTGATTTCCCTCTGGTTTTCTTACAAGAAGTTTCCACTCCTTCTTTCATTCCCCGTTCATGACACATTTTCTGCTCATGTCTACGACATTTAACTGTTCTTATTACATCTTGTTTCCCATAAATATCATGTAGCTCATTGTTATGTAGTCTTCTCCATTCATCTGTATGTTCGTCTCTCTCTTTGGTCCAAAGAAATCCCTATGAATTACATTATTATATACTCGTAATATTTTTCCTCTCTTAAAATAAGAGACCATGTTTCGCATCCATATAATATAATTATAAGAATAACCATTATATATTTTTTTTTGAGAGGACGTCAAAATCGAACACACGAAGTAATTAAATGCCGACCTAAAGTAGGAAATTCGTATTACCGTCCAGTTCAATACCTCTATCTTTTTCGGTTTTGTCTCAGAAAAAATATATTTCTATTCAATGTCACCAGTTGTCATTTTCAAAATTCTGGTATTCTCTTCTGGCATGGTGATATAATAACCCACTTTTGAGATTGGAACGCCTGGAAGGCTAAGTTACACTGCCCCGATGATATATGATAGATGATGATGTGGTAATGATGCGTCGGGAGAGGCCTTAGTACTAAACTTAATTAATATGTTAATAATGATAATGATGGCCAGATGATGTTCGAGACCGTTTGGGCCTTAAAGTTTCCTAATACTTGAAGAGCCATATGGGAAAATACAATTACATCTTTCGCTATTTTGTCCATCTGAAAAAAAAAGTATCAGAAATTCCTAAGTTCATAAACTAGTGATATAACTGTTTTGTGAGAAACCCTAATTCAGAAGTTCCTTTAAAAATAACAACTAACAAGGTAAATATATAATTAACTCATTAGTGTCCAGCGTTACATAAATGTAACACCTGCATCTTTAAACAATAATACCTCAAACTCATTGTTGGCAGTATAATGTTTATGTAAATTACACGTTGTTGCGATCCAGGAAGTCTGACCTTTCAGTCTGGCGTTTAAAATTAAAATATAAAATTATGGAATATTCACCTGAAAGGTCCGTCTCCTCAACTTAATTAATTATTTAACTGTAGCGAAAGCGCTAATTAATTAAGTTGAGGAGACGGACCTTTCAGATGAATATTCCATAATTTTATATTTTAATTTTGAATAATACCTCAACGGAACACATCATGAATCTTATAAAAGTTGAAGTCTGGCGTTTGTTTTTCATTGTATCAGTTTATAGTGTGAAACAGTGGATGTATATTTATTTATGCCTAATTTTCGGATTGCATAATTTATACTACACCATAGAAGAAGAATAAGTATAAATTAAATAATATATTAAATAATGAAGTTTATTAATCACAAAAGTATTGAAAATTGAATAGTATTCACATTTCAGGTACATTTAGTTGTTATGAATACTATGAATTGGCACAGGGTGGTGTTGAAGTTTGCTGTAACATAAATGTTATGCTAGGCAGTAATGTAAGAGCAGATTTCTATATCAAGTGCCAGTTTATGTTCCCCAAAAAATTTATAAAATGTTATTTTTTTCTTTTAAAATAATTTTGTGGCAATAGATTTTAGAATCCTTGTTTATTTTTATGGAACTTGCTAAGGCCTAGGACCAGGATTTACAGTCAAGGAAGCTCTAAACACTTTATTTGGCGGGGGAAAATGATGACGTATAAGGTATTTTTATTGCCCCTCCTGATTCTAATGTCTTGAATGATGAAGATTCAGGAGATGGAGACGCAGATGGGACTCCTAATAATCTCAGTGGAAAACAACTAATACTTGCTGAGGCTGAAGTACGAACTACCGATGGAAGAGAAATACTACCTGAACCAGCTCAAAATGAAGCAACCAAATAATAAACAAAATTTCATCTACCAAAATTTAGTATCCAAGCAATAGCCATTAATAAAGCCCTCCCTGCCAGGTTCACCTGAACACGAGTTCCTCCGGTATCGTATACACGGTACACAGAACTGTACATTGGGTGGATGGTGATTTTCAAAATATCAATGGAGATTTTGACGCTAAAAATGTACCTTCACATGAAGAAAAAAATCTAACTGAAGCTTTAGAACTTTTCCTCACTCACGAACTTATTGACTTCATAACAGAAGAATGTAATTAGTTATGTAACTGTCCCCACCCTATCATATCAGCAGCTGAAATTAGATGATTTATAGCTAGGGAGTGAATCTTGGATTACCACTACCAAACAAGAAAGTAAAATCCAAGCAGCCGAGATGAAATTTTTAAGAAGAGTAAAAGGCTGCACTAGAATGGACCAGATAAGAAACGAGGATATCCGTGAAGAACTGCAGATCTACTCCATAAAAGAAAAGATATTTAACAACAAGATACAGTGGAAAGAACATGTAGAAAGAATGGAAGAAAGAAGATTACCAAATAAAATCTTCCATTATTTTCCAAGAGGAAGAAGAGATGTCGTACGTCCTCGGAAGAGATGGTCTTAGATCTATTAGTGAAGACGGAACAGGCAACTCTTGCCTAAACCAGGAGTGAAGAAGAAGAAGATAGCTATTCTCATTCTTATTGGGTACATTCTAAGAGAATGTATTGTGAGAACAATGATGACACTCACAATAAATTAGTGATCAATGCAATGAGAAGGAATAGGTTTGAACAGATCTTCAGATCCATACGTTTTTCTAATAATGATGACTTCAACCCTGAAAACAAAGACAACTTGTGGAAAATTAAACCGCTTATAAATTGACTCGAGTGTAAGTTTGGTGCTTTCTTTGTACCTGAAAATAAATTATCGTACGATGAAAGCATGACCAAATATTTTGGAATATATGGGTTGAATACGTTTATAAGAGGAAAACCCATCCAATTCGGATATAAAGTCTGGTCTTTAAACACGCCTAAAGAATATCTTGTTGACTTTAACAAACATCAAGGTAAATCACCTGCCTGGACCATTGATACAGAGAAAAATGGTGGTAAAGCAATGTCCTAAATGTAACGTGGAATTGTGTATTGATTGTTTTTCTGTATACCACACCCGATAAATGATTGAAATAATTGATCTCCTAATATTAATTATGTGAATGATAAGTTATATGGTGTGTTTAATGTTATTAATTTTTGCTCCCATATGTGCCTAGCGTTACAAATATGTCACGGTCATTTTTAGACAACTAATAAACACAACCTTATTTAATATTACTTTTTTTTTTTGCTTTGTGGATAAACTAGTATATAAATCAAGAAAAACCCAAAACAATCAACAAAAAAGTAATTCGGGCACTAAAGGGACCCTGTACTGTACATACGTGTAATTGAGCCATCTAGAAGCCATGGAATACCAGAAGAAAAACGCCCAGTTGGTAGACCAAGAATGGGGTGTGAGAATAACATTAACCATGATTTGAGGAAGTAGATTATACAATGAGTGATTGGAAAACATTATCTCGGGATAGGAATGTATGGAGAGCTTATGCCCGGGCGGCCATAACCTACGGGTTCGATAGTGCCAGTGAGTTAGTTAGCTAGTTTAAAAGCCAGGGAATGTTTACTGCTTAAACGGTTTTGATAAATTGAAGTTTAAAGTTAGGTCAGTGACAATAATTACCATTGATAATAATTTATTCTCAAAGTTAATAATCCTCTTATTATGAACTCAATCACCACATATTTTATAGCATATCTCCCATACTCTTCAAACACCTGACACTCTGAGCCATTAAGTTTTGACATTAGGTATATTGAACAAAAAGCGCACTAAACGTCCTTGACTTTAGATGCCTTAATTATATTATATTTATGGCTGTTCTACATCAGATATCAGTCTATGAAATTTGCAACGGATCTCTAACAAACTCCACGGCGTCACAGGCCTAGAAGGTCCCTATCCTACCATCCGGCTGCTGACCTCGCACCCACATGTGTTTAATTGCAGAGGTAGACGATAATCCAGGCAGTGTAAGGGGGGTGACATGTAGTCAGCATATCTGTCCCCCAGCCGTTATAGCTGTTTTCTCATCCTGGAGCCGCTACTTATTGTAGCTACCCAAATTCCTCACGATGCGGGATAGGCACCGGTCCCATAGTGGCTGAAATTCCATGTTCACTAGTTATGATTTCGATAGCTATCCACTACTTCATGGATACCATTCGTCCTAGCCACATGATTGCCAACATGTTTATTCACGTGTCTGCAATAGTAATTTGCCAAAATGTTTATACAGATTAGATTAGGTAAGATAGATTAGCTTGGATTAGGTAGGTTAGGTTTGATTAAATAGATTAGATTAGGTACGTACTCGGAGATCTTCTTCTTCTTCACTTCACGGGCTAGGCAAAATGCCTGTTCCGCCTCACAGTTGTTCTGTCCATCTTTTCACTGGCCTTCTACATTCCTTGAACATCTTGGCTTGTAGTTAAATGCTGCTTTTGGTAATCTTGTTACGTTCATTTTTTCTACATGTCTAAACCATTTTTCTCTATATTCTTTGATTTTATCATTTAATTGATATATATTTAACTCTGTTCTTATATCTTCATTCTTTGACCGATCCATTCTCGTGCAGCCTTTTGTTCTTCTAAGGAAGTTCATTTCTACGCTTTGTATTCTACTTTGTAATTTTTTGGTCATTACCCAAGTTTCACTCCTCCCAAAAAGTAATGCAGGAATTGCCAATGTTTTATAAAACTTCAATCTAGTATCTCCTCTTGTTTTGTTCTTTAATGTTCTTTGTAGCCTATAGTTCCACATATCATTTGAGATCTTGACGGTTTCACATTTACGTCTCTTTCAGTTTTTGTGTTGATAGTAAAATTACAACCCAAATAATTAAAATTTGTTACTTGTTCCAGAGGTTTGTTGTGTATTATGATTGTTGTGATGTTATATGTTCACTTCCCCAAAATGCCATTATTTTCGATTTTTCCTTTGGTATTTTAAAATTATATTCTTAGCATAACTGATTTAATTGATGTAAAGAGTACTGCAAATTATTTTCATTTTCTTAAATAATAACCACATCGACTCGGAGATCTTAATTTTTTTTTCGCACGATAGTGCGTTCTGTCGTACTTAGAGCAATGGTTGAAAGTTCAATTTCCTAAATTTCGGGGTTGCCAACCTATAAATAACTAAATAACTATACTGTAATATTACATATCCATGTGGAAGTAAAACCATTGCCCTTTATGTGTAGTTCGTACAATGTATATACAAAAATATATCCAAAAGGTGTAGTGTTAATATACATTATAGGAAATGAACTAAACTTTATTTGAAACAATATAAAACAATAAATTCGTATTTGCCGCCATTGTATCCCTGATTGGTATCACGGCCTGCTATAGTCTCAACTAAGCTATTTTAGACATTTACTGTATAAACATTGGCCAGTTGTTAACGTTAGTCAGTTGTTTATAATGAATGCAAATATTTCCAACAAAGATGTTATTATTTTACCAATATTTATTATTTTGAAAACACCATCGTGCAAAAATGTATGTACAACGCACGTTTCTGAAGTGTTTTACAGAATCTCGAAAATTAAAAACCTCGCTTCTGTAAAAACCACTTCCCAAACTCGCATTATAATATACTGTAGTTTGTTTATCATAAGTTAGCTACTCTGTTTCGGTAATTCTAATAGATAAGTTCCAATCTTTATATGACATATTTTTGTTAGTTACACATCAACTTCTCTGTCAACTTCACGTATTTTCTGGATTTAAAAAAAATAGTATGAATGAAGTATTCACATAGTCTACTGCTACATTTTTTTTAAAATTTGAATTTACGTAGACTTGTATGTGACATATAATCTCCAATTTAAGAGTAATGTATGTTAGTATACTTAGGCCACTGACAGCCGACCCACATTCTCAATCCACTAGCCGCCACTGGAAGAGACGGAGATCCTGTTCGCTAGCGCATTGGTATAAGTTTATAAGATGTAATCAGTTAACTTACCTCTCTGCAGCGCTCGACTCCTTGACATGTGGCATGGCCGTGTCCATTGTTATTCATCACAACTTCTCTTATTCTTTCGGATACTTTGTTGTTGCTGCACTTATTCTTCCTTGCACTTTTTCAGCGGTATTAGTCGACAGAAGCTGATGGATGAACTTCTTATAAAACAATGTGATACGATGTTTACAACTTCTCGAGTTCATATATGCAGCGTTTTTTAATCAAATTTAGAACGAATAGCAACTTTTATTCCACATTAAAATAGAACACTGTAATTATCCACAATAATAAAAAAATCGTGAAAACGCAATAAATAATTAAGTACATTTATAATAAAGAACGAAAAACGATGTTAAACAGCCTGGGGTTTCAGCGGAATAGGCAATTTGCTACATACTGCGCATGCGCCAGGGATTGGCCCGCCGATCATACTGTACATTGAAGGAATTAAACAAGTGAAGATTCTTAGAAAATAGAATGCTAAAGAGAATATTTGGACTGACAAGGAATGAGATTAAAGAAGAAAAAAGTTTCACAATGAGTAACTACAGAATTTATATTATAGGCAGGTAAAATTAAGAAATTGATACCGTATGATTGTATTAAGCAACTGAATAGATGGCAGGAGAAACTGTTTTAAAAATTTCGAGTGGAAGACACTTGAGAATTTCCGTTAGTAAGGTGTGAGTTGTACAGCGTTAAACATAAATATTGGTCAATCCCCTGGAGGAATAAGTTTCTATAAATTTAGATTATCCGAGCACCTGATACACGCGAGTAGACCTAGGCTTACAATAAAGATAATACAGATCGAAGCAGTTAATGTGAAATAAATTCATTATACGCCAAATCTCTTCGTGTGTACATTGTTTCATGAAACTAGCACAAAACAGTGACTTAACTTTGACAGCCTGTCAAATTCCATGTCTATATTGCAGAGTAGTTGCTCCGCAGACGAGGAATTCGACAGAAGAGAATGTTAGATTGTCAACGGCCACACAATGCTGAAAATTATTTTGGTTTCTTGGGGCACCCGGAAGTCTACATTTCAACTCTACCCGGATTTGGAGTGGTTCTCGTCCAATCACCAACGTTAAGTTGATTGACCGTGATTAGTAGTTGGAAGGATGACCGCTCGGGAACACCATATGCTGTTGACAAATTATTATTGAGGGCACGCCGTAGCTTAGTTGGTTAAGACAATACGTTACAAGCCGAAAGTCGAGAGTTCGAGTCCCGGTGGGATCAGGATTCCTAAACTGATCCAAATTTTCTTGAGGCATAATGACCTTGGGTTCGATTCAGCCCCTAACAGAATTGAGTACCAGGCGCTTGTTACCTTTTTAGAATGTTAAATTATCAGATTCATCTCACTTATCTGTTTTCTGGTTCTGCAGCAAAGGATTTGAAACAGTTAATTTACTTTTCCATTAAGTAAAATTAGATATTGCATAGAATTACAAGGTATTGAAGATATAGCTAAATGTAATGATTTTAATGAAAATATTACTGATAATTTAATTCAAAAGTTCAAATTCAAAAAATTGATTAATGATTCCACGACCTTCCATTCTGCTATTAATAATAAGATTATTTTATAACTGTACCGCATGCTCCCTCTTTAACTAGAGGTTTGAGCAAGATTTTTAAAGGATTAGATACTAAATTAGTTTATACTTCCGGTCGTCATTAAATAGTATTCTCAGAAATCCTAAGAATAAAGTTGATTTCTTGAAAAAATCCAGTATATATGTAAAAACTGTGATAAGAAGTATGTTGGACAAACAAGAAGATCTATTTTAACCATATTTAATGACATATTGCACATTTTAGATTGAATATAATTGATATATCTAAGGTTGATTAACGTATTTCTAATTTCACATTATTGATAAAAGTAATCGCAGGCTGGTTAGATCTGTCATTAATTTCAAATTTGTTGATGTCCTTGAAAGTTCAGAAATTTAAAAAAACCAAGATAAAATTATGAATAACGACAGGGGCCCTATTCTAGTCAGGACCCTCTTATTGTTAATTAAAAGAGAGGAGGATTAATTCTATAATGTCAAATCTTATTTAAAATCAATTATTTCATGAGACGTAGTTTATTTTTTATCTGATATTTAGTTTACACATTTCAGTTCATTTGTCTGTAGTCAATATGAAGTCTTGATAATGGTAGTATCTCTACTGAAATGCATTGACTCTTTTAACTTTTTAAATTGGCGTAGTCTTCAATTCTTTTAAGATATCGGTGTTCCTTTTCCGATCCCATCTGGTGTAACCCGCTGTTCTGCGCATGAATCTCATTTCACAAGCCGTTATTCTGCTTTCATCATTAGTTTGATCCTTCCGGGAAATTCTCGTATAAGACTTGAAAGCATAATAATAGTCCCTTCGATTGGTTGCTGGCCAAAGGAAGGCCAGACCAGTGATGGGGCTGCCATCTTATAGCCTCTGGTAAGGCATTTCTGGAGAAGAAAAGAAAATAAAGGAAAGAAGAAATGGAAGAAAGGAAAGACTCCCTAGCCCTCGGATGCCCTAATAGTGTCGGGGTCGAAAAAAACAAGACTTAACCAAGAGAGGTTAGTAGATAGTAAAGTTAAAAGAGTGCAAAACACAAGTAAGTGGAAGAAATGTTTTGCTCAGCTTGAGCACCTTGTGGTCGCCATCCACATATCCCCTAGATGAGGACCCCTAATTTTGGAATATATTAAACAGTACCAACTAAATTGGAAACACCATCTTGAAAGAATGAGTTCAAATCGGATCCCCAAAACTGTTTATAATTATATACAAAAGGACGAAGATCACTGGGCCGTCCTATGAAACGCTGGAGGGAACATTTTCTATAGGATCGTAACAGGCCTTGGCCTAATACTTGGAAGGAAGAAGAAGAAGAACTTTTTAAATTGGTGATTTGGGTTTTTATTGACTTTGTGTAAGGTAATATCGAAGTTCAGTTTTCATTGCTATGTGAGAATAAATTGGGAAACGACATTTTAATAATTTCTAATGTTAACAATCACTTGAATTCTAAGCATAAATGCCACTAGAAATCTTACATTTGTATTTTTCTGGTTTTGCTTGTTTCTTGTCTTCAATAATAAAATGGAAACACAAATATTTTTATTTATTTTTAAAAAATATAATTAGTAATCTCTTAGTAAATTAGATATAATTACTAAACTAGTGTTTATGTTCATTTATAATTACAATGAGATTAGCAGTTAGCATTATCTTGCAATTAGGAGAAATGAAGTTAATGAGGATTTGCCAGGAAGCATCAGTTATCTTCATATCCTGTGAGCAGTTAGTTTGTGACATGGCTCGTGTCCTACTCAATGTAATGCTGCTTATTGCAGTAATTTGTCAAATTACAGCTAATCATCGAGTGAAAAGAATTGTAGGGGGGATGCCTGCTGCTGTTCCACCTGAAGATGATCCTGTTGTCTTTGTTTACCTCCATGAACAAGATGCTCGTGTGTTTGGCAATAGAGATCGGCCCAATGGTTACTACAATTTCCGTGGTATAAGATATGCTGAGCCTCCAGTGGGCAGATTTAGATTCCAGGTTATAAGTTTTATTTTTCTCTGCTTATATTAGTATTAGTTGTGGTAACAGTAGACATTAACATCATAAGTAAAATAACAATACAATAGAGCAGATACAAACTTGTAACTTCTTAATATGCTCAATATTTTATGAGAATAAAAAAGTTATAACTGCCGAGACCATAAAACATCTTAAAATAATTAGAATTATAAATTAATTTTTTAAAACCCTCTCAGTCTAAAAGTACAAAAGATTAAAAATGTATAATACTCTAGCAAATTATACGAGCAGGGGACAAAGAGATAGTACGTGGCCTCAAGGGTGCACATCTTGCTGATGAATGTGTACCACTTAAAAACTTGACAAATGCCATTTAATCCTACCAAGTCCTATGCATGCATGTCCATCATTAGGGTGTCCCAAAAAAATTAAAGCCATATATTTTTAACACATACCCTCTTAATTTATTTGTATAATATTAAAACAATTGTAAGTATAATTTTGGTGGTATGTAGAACCACAACAACCCATGTTGACTTGCTTTGAAACATGTCAGTACTTGCAAACTAAGGCAAACAAAATTTGAACAATAATGTTTTTTTATTGTAAAATAATAAATAGTTATTAAATTAATATTAAGAAGCTAAAGCTGTACTATGATTGAAATAAGTATATTAAAGTATACAACTAAATTATTGTAATCAAATGGTAAAGAGAAAAATTTCGGAAAGCTGAAGGTTTGGGATTTGATTCTCAGTTCAGGCATAAATTTTTCTCTTTACCATTTGATTACAATAATTTAATAGTAAATAGTTATTTCTTTGGGCATACTGATGTTTTATTTACTAAATAAACGTTTAGTTCTAGAATCCTTGTATACTAACCCAGTACAAATTTACATGTCCTTTGTTTGACATGAAGTCGGCAAGGGTTGTCATGATCCAATGGCAATAATATTTGTTATTTGAGTTATTAAGGTCAAACAGAAAAAAAGTAGGGTATGCATATTTGATTTTGCCAAAAATTCCTCCTTTATGTCTTGGGACACCCTATAATGTCATGTGAGGATCACCTATCAGCTAGGAGACAAAACCCCAACAGAAAATCATCGTCCTTCAGGATTGCTTGGTGGTTGGGCATAGGGCTGGCTACCCTGCTCTGTAAAAAATACCTTTGCTAGGAAACCCAATGAATCAGATAAAACCAGACGGACAGAGATGTGTGGAAGAAGGTTCTGAGGGAAGCCAAGGCTCAAATAATGCTGTTGTGCTGTTGTTGATGATTGATACTCTATAGCAATACCTACATTATTATATGGATGTGAGACCTTGCTACAATACCTAAATTATTGTATGGATCTGAACCTTGGCAATAACAAAAAATATGAATATCGCATTACTGCAGAAAAAATTTAATTTATAAGATGAGCAGCAGGATATATATGGCAGAGTCGCAAAACAAATGCAGAAATGTAATCTGAACTTGAAGTTAAACCAGTTGTAGAAAAAATCCACCACTATAGGAATAAATGGAGTCAATATATGAACACAATGTCTAAAGAGAGATTCCAAACTTACTTTTGAAATATCACCCAAAAGGAAATAAAGTCAAGGTCACCTGATTAAAAGAATCCTGGATGGACAATGAGACTGGAACAGATAACTAGATCTAAAATCATGATGCTTTAAAGATGATGATGAAATTTATGACATACAACTCATGGTTTACTTTTCTTCTGAAGAAAGTCATGCTTAGGACTTTTATACTCTTAAAAATCTATTATTGTTGAACCCATGAACCCACAGAGGAGAGCATGGTTACCACTAGTCCTCCAGGACTAAGTGTAGTAATACTTTTAAAATTCATTATGAAACATCATTGAGGTCATGATGTAAAAATTTTAAATATAAAATAGGTACCTGAGATCTCAGTTGTCCTCAATATTATATGACTGTAAATGTGAAGTACTTTCAGAACATATGCTCCATCCTCAGCATGTAAATTGATACTAATTGTTGTTTGTAAGAATCTGTAGAGAG
The DNA here is from genome assembly GCA_030220185.1 of Diploptera punctata. Lineage (NCBI taxonomy): Eukaryota > Metazoa > Arthropoda > Insecta > Blattodea > Blaberidae > Diploptera > Diploptera punctata. The sequence goes on along the minus strand of JASPKZ010004768.1, from coordinate 24,920 downwards.
GGTTGATGTCATGGGTGTGTTCTCATTGAGCAAGTGAGTGTTCTGGCCTCCTTCAATGTCTCAATCTCTTCAAGAACTTTGATCTTCAAGTTGTTTTCTTTATGAATAATGGATAATAAGTTGTCAATAGTATTAAAATGATGACCCGTTTCTACATGTTTTGCAAAATTGGATTTAGCCTCAATAAATTAGAAGTCCTTAAGATGCTCATTGAATCGTACATTGAAATTTCTTATTGTTCTACCAATATACATTTTTTTTTACAGCTACCGGTACTGCATTTTAGTTTGTAAACACCCTTGATTTTATATAAGTCTGTTTTTTTCTATTTTGTTTGAGATTACATTATTTAATTTGTTGTTTGTTTTATATGCAATTCTCATATTTTTTATCATGTTTTTTTATGGTTTGTCAGTTTTTGTGTTTCGATACCGGTATATGTAAGAGTTAACCACTTAATTTGATTTTCATCAAATTTCCCTATTTAATGTTGTTACATTTGTTAATTCTTCTTTCTTTATTTGCTTTTGATCAATTTATCAATCATTTCTTCATTGTAACCATTTTTGGAGGCTAGAAGTTTAATGATTTTAGTTCTTTGTTATAATTTTCTTGGTTCAGCGGTAATTTTCTATTCTGCTAATGAGGCTGGTAAAGGTACTGATTTTCTGTTGTGGGGAGTGTCCGGATTTTTTGTGAATGGTAATTGTATTATTGGTTGGTTTTCTATAAATGCTGATGTCTAAACAATTGCTATTATATTTTTTGTTACTGTGAGATCTATATAATTTATTGCATTATTTTTTCATTTTCTTCTGTGAATTTCATTTTTTCATGCATCTTGTTCAGTTCTGTCAATATCTCTTTTTGTATTGAATTTTCATTATCATAAATAATAAGAAGATCATTGACACATTCTTGTTAATAATTTTATATTGAATTGTTCCTTTAATTTGCCCAAGTGTTTATCTTCTAGGTTTTGTAAAAAGATTTCCGATATGATGCTGGATGTAGGGCTACCCATTGGTACACCATCTTCTTGCATGAAAAATTCATTGTTAAATTTTAAAAAAAATTTTTAGTACCGAGCTAATCATTTTAGTTAGTTGTTTTATATAGATTTGTTCCTTTTTTTCTTTTAATTGTTCTTCTATTGTTCTACATCATCATCCTGCCAGGTATTAGTCCTAGAAGAACTGTTACGGCCTGAGAAAGCGGTTTTCGTGCCATCTTTTCATAGGTCAACCAAGTGATCGTTTCCCATTTGGACAGTAGTTCATTATTGCCTTGGGGATCCTGGATCTAGCCATTCTTGAGACATGTTCCTTCCAGTTTAGCTGATATCTGGAGATGTAGTCCAGTATTGGTGACACATTAAGTTCTTGAAGGATTTCTACATTTTTCTTTCGATCCCATTTGGTGTAGCCAGCTGTTCAGCACATAAATTTCATCTCGCAAGCTGTTAGTCTGCTTTCATCTCTCGTCCTTATAGTCCACGCTTCACTCCCATAACATAGGACTGGTCGAGCCATTATTTGATAAAGACGAGTACGAGTTGATTTTTGCACTAATGAAGGTTTTAAAACTCTATTAATGATTCCCATTGATTTGTTGAATTTCACAATTTTCTCTGATAAATCCAAATTTTCAACAAAAGAGAGTTTATATCCTAAATAAGTAAACTCATTAACTCTCTCTAAAATTTTGTTATTTAAACAAATTTTTTAAAGAAATTATATATATATATATATATATATATATATATATATATATATATATGTTAAAAAGTAGAGGGGAGAGGCCACAACCTTGCCTGACTTGTTCTTACAAACAAAATTAATACAAATTTACATGCTGAGGATTGTGCATATGTTCCGAAAGTTCTTCACATTTTACAGCCTTATAAGTTGAGTACGACTGAGGTATCTATTTCATATTTTTAATTTCTACAAAGTGTAAAAGTCATATTATATTTAACAGTGCTCTTACACCACACCTCATTAGCATCTTGATTTAAAGTTAAGGCTTAAAAATTTACTCTTATTTCAAACTTCAGATTTTTTATGTGTTGTTAATGTACCAACATGATGCCTAGATTCATATAATAAAGTTGGGAATTTTTACATTATGAGGTTTTCTTAATAAAAATTAAATGAATCGTGAATTCTTCTTACCTCATACATCTACATCTATGTTATTTAACTCAGAACCACAGTATCGGAAAACATCATTCTGTGTTAAATAAATAGATGTATGAGGTAAGAAGAATTCACAACTCATTTGACTTTCATGATGCCTAGAGTTTTGCTATCTTTCTAAAGGAAAACTAACAAAGTCAGATCTTTTCAGCCACTAAGAATCAAAACTCTATACAAACAGTAACAAAAACTTCTGTATTACTTAACCTTCCTTTTTATATAAATAACCATTAAAAACTTTAGAAATCCACATAATAAACAATTTCTTGAAAGAAAATATGTGTGTGTATATGTTTTCTAATATCATGCACTGCAGTTTTCAAGCTTTGGTTCTGCACTAAGGAGATAAATAGTGTTAATGTGATCTATTTACAATTTATGTACCACTTTGGCAGACTGTGTTACATATGCACATGTATTGTGTAGCCTACAGAGGGGAGTGTAGGATGAGTGTATGTTTAATTGTTTCTGTGTAATGTGTGTTATGTGAGAAATGATGATGGAGAGAAGGAAGAAGGTGAAATCAAATGGTTCTAGCACATACCCTACTTCTGTCTCAAGGGGACTATCAGACTTTGTGATCCCATCTGATGGTCAAATTGCTACCATCAGAACCACATACATATTACAGATGGATTTGGAATTTAATTCAGGAATATATATTTACAATCTAGTGATTAAATATATTTATTTACCATCCCTCTAATCCCAGAAATAAAAAAAATTTAATCAAAATCTGTAGAATCATCATCATGAACAAATTCGTTTTAGGTCATGTGGCCTGTACGGTAAACCTAGCAAAGATGGTCTTGATCTTTCCACCGATGTTTTGGTCTTCCTTGGTCCTTATGTCCAGTTGGGGTATATTGGAATGCCAATTTTGGAAGTCTATTTCTTGCCATTCTCCTCAGATGATTTTTCCATTCTTGTTGGTATCTTTGTATATCTTCATTTAAACTTGTTACTCCAAGTTTTCCTCTGATAATAGTGTTCCTTTGGTGATCCAGTCTATTAACTCCTAACAATGATCGTAAGAAGCGCATTTGGCTTACTTGAAGTTTATGAGAGTTTCTTTTATTTAAAATCCAAATTTCACTTCCGTAATTTAGAGCAGCTTTTGATGTGATGCTATGTAAATCTGTAGAAATCGAACCCAAACCCACTAGTCATTGCTACCACCACCTGGACTAATGTGTAAGCCTGAAAATGTTTAGTTAGCCATAGCTGACCGGTTTAAGGCATAATGCAGAGATGTGGATTCAACTCACCATGGGTGGAAGAAATTTTGTCTTGGAATTTTGGCCAATATGGGACCAGTGCCCACAAAACATCAAGAGAAATTTGAGTAGGTGCAATAAATAGCAACTTCAGGTTGAGAAAACGAGCTATGAAAGCTGGGGATCTGATATGCTGACCTCATATAACCTCTATACTGGCAGGATCTGCAATTAACACATGTGGATGTGACAGCAGCAGTCAGCTGTTAAACCAAGGGTATTCTAGCCATGATTGTACCATGGAGATTAGTAGATGCCTTTCTTTAGAGCAGTGATCATTAAACTCAAGATTCTTATGCCCACATACCTTGAAATTGGGAGTCTGTAAGATAAATATATATATATATACTAGCTGGCCCGGCGAACGTTGTATCACCTTTAAATATTTGTACGTTAATTTTTCCGATGTTTTAATAGTTATCTGCTATTTGAGGCGGAAACAAATCCAACAAATCAAAGATCATAAAAATCAGTCCAGCCATTCTTGAGTTATAAATAGTGTAACTAATCCGACTTTGTTTTATATATATATATATATAGAAGCCCCGGCCACACGTTGCTGTGGCTAAGGTATACATTAAATTATGTTGTAGTAAACTAAGTGAGAAATCTAAATCAGAAAGTTTTTGTTTTACACAATTTTTTAGTTCTGGTACGTTAACTACACCCGGTATAAACATGGGTGGTGGTTTATGTGGAAGTGGTTTTGTTGATCCATAAGTGTATCATAAGGATTATATACGTTTATTGATGGAATATTTTGAGGAGGCTTGCTGATTTCATTATACTTTCGTTTTTTTTCTACGAACTTGTTGGCAGTTTGGATTCTCATCATCATCAAGAAGTCTCTGTATAGTAATATCATCTTGTGATATATTATAGTCATCTTGTTTTTCATTTAATTGAGGCATTGAGATTGTTTCTGTAATATTAGGCATATTATTATAACTAACAGACTTACTTACAGTTCTTTATTCCGTTCCTTAGGACCTTCATATGTTTTTTAATTGACATTCTTCTTAACTGTAAGATTTATGTCACATAGACCTATACCAATTTGCGGAAATTCACTTGATATCTTATCATTCATGGTCTCTAGAACTGATTTGCCATATTGTTCAATGCCCCTTCTCGGTCCAGTTAAATTTAAATTAAGTTGCTGTCTTCCAGCCAGTTACTTAAAACTAATACTTACACACGAAATTAATATTATTATCAATATATTGAAAATAAAATAAACACAAACACACCTAAATTATGAAATAATCAATATTTGTAATTCAATTGAAATTCGCGGTTGCAACAAAAAGCACAGCCACCTGGTTAAATAATAAACCAATTACCTTACACGGCCATCTGTTAGAATCGTATGGAACTCACAGATAATTATAACTCTCTGTTAAATAATAAACAAATAATTTGCAATAAAAAATAATGTGACTATAAATTTAGTTATAAAGTTCCCTAAGTCTCAAGTTGGATCAAACAGCACACAGTGTGCAATATTTTATTAAAATCGGTTCAGTAGTTTAGGATTCCATCGCGGACAAACAACGTGACATGTAATTTTTATATATAAAGATATATATATGATTTAGACATAAGATCTTAATTATGTAAATGTGAATAATGGGAATTATTAAATTAAATATTGAGAAGCTAAAACTATTACTATGATCCATCCATCTATCCATAGTAATTCTGCCCTAGGGCAGGTCTTTCACTGTAATCATAGCATTTTCATGCTATGCTTTGCAGCTTTACTAATGAATTATAGGTGTGGTAGCTTCCCATTGCTTTCCACTCTGATGAAGGATGATGATGATAATGATAAGGATGATAATGGCTGGATGATTTTCGGGGACTGTTGGGTCCTAAGCTACCTGACATTTGTCTTACAGGTGAGGAAAATCCTTAAAAAAACCTCACCTAGGAGCCTGTCTCGACCGGGAATCGAGCCCGGTCCCACTGCATGACAAGGCAGCACACTACCTCTAGACCACAGCGGTGATACAAATAAGTAAATTAATGAACACAATGATTCTTTGCATTTGAATGTGGGACCAGTAGAGTAAGCTAAAGCGAGGATTTATGTTTGGATGGGAATGAAGCCTGAATTAGCTCAGTGGTCAGAGCATTAGCACGGAAAGCTAAAGGTTCGGGGTTTGATTCCCGGTTCAGGCAACATTTTTCTCTTTACCATTGATTACAATAATGGGAATTATCTCTATCTACATTTAATTATAACTACATAGTTATAGTAAGGAAGGACCACTTGATAGAGAAGACACTGAAATTTTCAATTTTTAGCCTAAGAAGGCCGTTACATCTAAGATGAAGAAGTAAACAATATTTACAGTGTATTGCATATTTCAATGTTTTCTCAATACTCTCTTCGCATGTAATGTATTCTGTAATTTCAAATACAGCATCCTTCTGCTTTTCCACATTATCTCAACTTCCTGTCTAGACCACCCTTTGACTTTTATCATTTTACATATCCTGTGACTCATTGAGTACCATACTATAAAATTTCTCATTTGACACAGAGAAACATGATTTTAATAAAATATTATTCATTATCATCTACATTGATACATTTGGGAGAGAAATATTGGAGCATACAAGGAAGGTATAACAAGAATCAGAATTAAAATTAACCAAATCAAAAGATATAATAAATAAATTATGAAAGTAATTTCTCCTTCATTTTTATTTATTTGAACGTGTATATTAAATAAGTGAAGGTTAAAATCCATAGGATCAGTTGCAGTGGACTAGCATGCCACTGGTTCCAAAGTTCACATGTCAAACCCAGCTGGGGTCAATGGACTTTTTAAGGGCATAAAAAATCCTGAATATATTTTACTTCAGAAGGAACCCTATGTCATAGATTCACGGCACATAAAAGAACTTCAAACTTAAAAATAAAAGACCTCTGAATAAAATGTTTCTGCCCTTTCATGCCCTGTTTTAAATTGTAATATCTACTGGAGAGTATCAGTAAATAAATATGTTACTTTTTTTTAGGAAATTAACAGTATGAGATTTATTTACTTATGTAAATCCTTATCACTCATCTCATATTCTTCTTCTTCTTCTTCTTCTTCTTCTTCTTCTTCTTCTTCTTCTTCTTCTTCTTCTTCTTCTTCTTCTTATAGACTAGTTCCAAAACCTTAATTGGGGTCATCATCAGTATTTTGATGACCGTTGTTCAATCAACTTGAACAACCGTTTTGCAAATTCAAAAGACAAAAATTTATTAATCAAAACACTCATCTAAAAGAAAAAGAAGAAAATGTAAAATTCAAGAAATTCACATACCACCCATTGAAGCACCATAAGTTTAAAAAAAAAATTTTAAAATTTCAACACATGATTGGCACCGAAAAACGACTTCAGCATTATTAGATTAATTAAATCTAACATAAATAAGAAAATAGAAGAACAAAACAAATCAGGGATTTATCAGATTAAATGCGGAAAATGTGACAAAGTCTACATAGGAAAACAAAGAGAATTTTGAAAACCAAAGTGAAAGAACATCTCAGGAATGTCAACAAAAGGGAAGGAGAAAAAAATGCAGTAGCTGCCCATGCATGGTCAGAAAAAAAATCTTATTGAAAGGAAGGCTAAATTATTAAAACAAAAAAAACCCAAGAAACTCACTAATTTTGGAAAAAAAAAATCTACATTCAAAACAACGAAAAAGATAAATGAATGAACTTTGAAATTCCTGCAGAAAATGAATTAATTTCAAGTTTTTTCAGTCTATCAAGAGACGGAGCAAGAGATGGTTCTTCAAGATGACACAACAACGGTTGCCAAAATAGTGATGATGGAACAGATTAAGGTTTTGAAACTTGTCTATAAGAAGAAGAATATTAGGTGAGTGATAAGAATTTACATAAATAAATATGTACTATTTGCTATTACTATTACTACTACAAAATCCATAGATTTGATTTATTTTAATTTATATTACTTTATTTCCTTCTGGTGTTCTTTCCTAAAAATGTGTGGAGACTTGCATCCGAATCCCCCATGGAACTTCAAAGCCTACCAACAAGATACTTTTTATCATGCTAACATGACAAATTAGATTTCCTTGGTACTCAGAGAAATGTAAAATAATTTGGAACAACATTTATGCAAAAACTTAATTGAAGTCTTCATGGGTTGAAAAATAATATATCAAATGAAGAAATGTCAAATAGCTGTAGTCTATTTAGAGAAAGAGAGAAGTGACATAAAATCACCATTTACCTTATTTGGAAACTTTAAACAAATTTTGATACTACAGTTATCCTTACATCAATCAAGTTTTCAAATAATGCAATGATGATTGTTATACTAGTTAATGTCATCTCTCTTTTTCTCTAAATAAACAAATTCATTATATTTCATAAAACATACATTGGTGAAATCCTTGGAATTGACAATTTGGGAAAAGATATACATTCAGAAGAACAAATTTAGATCCATGAATTTTTTAATTCGTGAGCAAGACTTGATCTCAAAGTTCATCAAATTCAACACTAGATGGCAGTTTAGAAGATGATGATATAGGCAAAAATTCAATAGTCAGAAATATGGCTAAGATAGAAATAACGATAGTGTGCTGTGAAAAACACAGAGTTATGAGGTGGGATAAATACGAGTCAATACTAATAAAATTCATTGTTAAAACCTTTGAGGTGGTGAGTCATAAAATAAAATAAGTTAAAATACCTTCTTAGGTAAAATCTGTCGTCCTCAACTTTTAAAATATTTAATCTTTATGCCTGTAGGCCTTTCAGGACATCCGCCCCATCTTCAGCAGTTCATTCTTCGCTACAGCATCCAGGTTGATGTTTGATGCTGCTGGTCCTAATGTGGCTTTGTCGTGACGACAATGAACTGCTGAAGATGGGGCGGATGTCCTGAAAGGCCTACAGGCATAAAGATTACATATTTTAAAAGTTGAGGACGACGGATTTTATCTAAGAAGGTATTTTAACTTATTTTATTTTAGGATAAATACGACTCATGTTATTTATTAAAATCATTACATTTACAAAATGTTTACATTCATTTAAGGCTTAAATGGATGCCCATATAAAAATATAAAGAAACATACAAAAACTAAATGTTTCTCATCAACTAAATAGACTTTGGTATATCATCATCACCCAATTTAGAATAAATGTTAAGATCTGAATGAACGCTGGTGTTTCTGAGCCATCACTTTCTTGGCCAACTTTCTCTTGTCATTTAGTTTACAGCATGTGATGTCTCTAGGGATCCTTGTTCTAGGCACTCTATTATGATGTTTCTGTTAATTTCACTTTAGTATGTAATGAAAACAATATCATTGTAATACAATTATTTCTTTACAATTGCAGAGAGCAAGAAAACTTAAGTTGTTGGGAGATGTAAATGCAACTCTCCCCGGTCCACCATGTCCTCAACCAGATCCACAAAATGAAAGTAAAATCATAGGAAGTGAAGACTGTCTCTTCCTTAATGTATTTACTCCATCAGTAAGTATGATGTGCACACTTTATTGCTACAGTAAGTTTTTATTAAAAGTTAAATTTTCAAATCTCTTTGAAATGTTTAAGTCATATTCCTGACTTGTTCTCTATTTTCTCACTTTTTTTTCTACTCCTGCCCGTTATCCCTTTCTCTCAATCTAATCCTCCCTCTTCTCTGTACTCCCGTCTCTCTCTCTCTCTCTCTCTCTCTCTCTCTCTCTCTCTCTCTCTCTCTCTCTCTCTCTCTCTCTCTCCTCTCTCTCTCTCTCTCTCACACTCTCTCTTCCCTTCTCCAGTGATATATGTGAGTTTCAAGTTGGAAAGATTCATAAGGTAACAGAGTGCCATACAATTTGAATCAAAGGAAAAGAATATACTAGACATCCCAAATCTAACACTACAGTTAGATACTACGGTATTAATATGTAAATTTATACACTCAGGCTCATATCTAAATATTTTTAAGAGAAAAATATTCGCCTGAGCCAGGATTTGAACCCAAGATCTCCAGTTTATGCAGTGGTACACTAACACTTGTGTTACACATATATCTGTATTTTGACACAAATTTTTCTCTCTCTCTTATTCTTGCTATGGGAAAGTGGGATAATACGAAAATAACAGAGAAAAATTTGTGTCAGAATAAAGTGATCAGTGTGCCAGTGAGCAAAACTGAAGGTCTGGGTTCAAATCCCAGTTCAAGCAAAAAACATTCCCCTTAAAAAATAGGCAGTTACTAGTTGAATATGTAGACAATTGCCTCATGAAATATGCACATGTGAGAAAACAAAATATGAGGTGAAGTATATATTTCTGATTCAGTCTCTTCATAGAAATTGATCTTGGAATTATGTTGCAATAACAACACAATTTTAAAATCAACCTAGAAACTACTATAGGTATGTCTGCTATTATTATCTCAATTATGTTGAATTAATAAAATTAAAACTCAAAAATTAAATATAACACAGAAAATGAAATCAGAGTTTTATCATTTCAGAAGATTACCTTTCATAAAAAGAGCTCCTTCAAAAAAATAAAAACTATTAAGGGGATAATCTTCATTCTATAAAATTATAAGGACACTGAAAAAAAATAGCTAAAAATGTTTACATTAGATCAGAAGCAGCCATAGCCGCCGGCAATCAAGAAGAGAAATGTTCTGAAATCTATGGAGCTGACCATAGATTTATAGCAATTGTTATTGAGAGAATTTCAACAAATAAATTTATCATAAGTAATGCCACGAGTGATTTCCAAATTATCGATAAATTCACGACTCAGGAAATGAGGAGTGAATTTATCTAGAGAATTTGGAAATCAAGAGTGGCATTTGTTAGGACTATTTAACGAATATAAAATTAAGCTGTTTACTCACAAATCATTATTTAACTATAGTTATTTTAAAATATTTATATATTTAATGTAAACGACGATGTTTGAAAACAAATGAGAAATGATAGGTACGCTTCATCTGCTTCTCTTGTTTATCACTGCAACCAGATCATACTATTTATTGCCAAAGGAACGCAATATTGTAAGAATGCTCTCATTGGAGAAAAAATTAAACACATCAAACTGTATATTAATTCATTTCTGATGTCATATGATGTAAATATGACAATTATATTTTTCTGGATATTACCTGGGAAAAAATACATTTAAGAAAGTGCAAACAGTGATTTCTTTTTTTGGTGGTATAATCAATTGCTACAAATGTTTTTAAATTAACTCATGCAAGTGCTATGTGTGACATCTATGCACTATATATACAATCTGGTAGCCGTATTCTTATGGGCTCAGTCACTGCAAAATAATGGTCAGACCTGTTCAGAATATTAAAAAGGAGGAGCTTTCTTTAATATGGTAAATTTAATACTGATAAATATTTCGTGAAACGCGACTCTGATTGGTTGTAAAACAGAAATCATTGAAACGTGATTGGTCATTGACTCCCATTTGGGGCATGAGTTAAATAGTCAATTGAATTTCTAAGCTAAGAGAATTATCAGATGACTGAAAACAAGTAATGGTCTCTATAGAAGGATTAAGATGAAATAATTGTTTTATTCTCATAACTATTCAAAAATTGCCCCATTAATATCAATTTCATATACAATCAATTTTAATGGATTTACTGTATTAATTATCCTTGCCTCAAAAGATTAATAGAGGGAGGGGCAGCCAGCCATATTACAAGATCTCAACAAAAATCATCATAAAGATATGCTCGGTATAAAATTTAATAACCGCTTATTAATTATTAATCTATGACTCCCTAATCGTTCATTTGAGCTCTCTTTGTTATAGCAGCCAGAACAACCAATAAACTAATTAATTCTATCTCTACTCTATTTTTTATACAATCTAAATAATAAATAAAATTTCATCTCCTAAAATTTAATATTCAAGCAATAGCTATAAGTAAAGCTACATCCCCAATAGATTTTATCTTTGAATTTAATACTGTATTTATTTTTTCTCTGCACTCTCAGTTTTTAAAAAAAGTAAGTTTTATACTTTTGCAGACATATTTCCATGTATGTTAATTGGTTATTTTTACAAAGTCATATCACTGTTAAATATACTGTTAAAGATACATGTGTTTGTTGGAGAGACATAAAATTGAAAAAGAGGCTAACCTTTAAAAAAATTTGGAAAAACCTTTGGAATTGATGTTTGGGAGAAGATGTATATTCAGAAGAACAAATTTAGATCCATGAATTTTGAAATTCCTGATGAACAGGACTTGATCTCAAACTTCATCAAATCAGCAACAGATGGCAACATTATATAGATGAAGGTTTAAACAAAAATCCAGTACAGTAGTCATAATATCGGCTGAGGATGAGAGGGATCTCCTCTTGAAAACTGCAGTTCCCATGTTAAAAAACATGAAATATGAGGTAAGATAAGAATTGGCTCATTCATTCACTGAACTATGCGGTATTATTTATTTAAGTAAAATTTTGTCACCTCAAATATGAATATGAGGTGAGGTAATAAAACTTTAATAATAATTCCATAGCACGACAGGCCTAGAAGGCCCTCAGCCTACCAGCCAGCTACTGGCCTCACATCCACATGTGTCAATCACAGAGGTAGATGATCATCTAGCCAGTGTAGGGGTGACATGTGGTCAGCATGTCGAGTCCCCTAGCCGTTATAGCTGGATTTCTCAACCTGGAACCACTACTTATTGTAGCTACCGAAATGCCTCACGATGCTCCGTGGGCACCGGTCCCATACTGGCCGAAATAGCATGGCAAAATTTCTTCCCCCATGGAGACTTGAACCAGCGCAAGTGCCATAGCTTTCGCCAAGACTTCCTGCCTTAACCACTCGGTTACGGTGCAGACGATAAAACTTTACTTAAATAAACTATTGGATTATATTTGAAGAGAAAAATTTTTTACCAGGCCGAGACTTGAACTCGGGACCTTTGGCTTGCAGGGCCAAATGCTCTACCAACTGAGCTACCGAGGCAAGTTCCGATCTAGATGTAAATTTCTCTCTTAGATACATTATAATTCCCAGCACCAAATGCTATGAAGCCTTTGCTTCTATCTTTGCAAATGGTGGCTTCTTATTTTAAGAAGACATTTATTGGGAATTTAAACACTACTTTATAAAGCCAGTAAGGCTTCTATTGATGTTTGTATTATTAATTTAACACTTCTCACTGAAGGATGAATTATATTTGAAGAGAAAAATGTTTGCCTAGATCGAGACTTGAACTCAGTACCTTTGGCTTCCCAGGTCAAATGCTCTACCAACTGAGCTACTGGGGCGAGTTCCAATCTAGATGCAAATTTTTCTCTTATATACATTGTAATTCCCAGCACCAAATGCTACGAAGTCTTTGCTTCTATGTTTGGATATTTATATATGAAGCAAATGGGTAAGTAAGAAGCCTAAAAGTGCACAGTTTGTTAAGAAGCTCAGCAATAGTAATGATTGTGAAAACTGATTAAAATACTTTCACAAACTACTATTTTTACTCTTAATTTTTTTAGAAGTATTTGTTTATAATTGTATATTATGAAACTGATAAAAAACTTAATAAAAAGTATTACCATTATGATATAGGTATAAGAATGGACCGTTTTAAAATATTAAATATTTTAATGTATGCTGACGATGTGGTTATTATTCAAGAAAATGAAAATAATTTGCAGTACTCTTTACTTCAATTAAATCAGTTGTGCTAAGAATATAATTTCAAAATATCAAAATAAAAAACAAAAAATAATGGCATTTTGGGGAAACGATCATATAAGATCAAATTTGTAATAGACAACAAACCTCTGGAACAAGTAACAAATTTTAATTATTTTTGGTTATAATTTTACTATAAACACAAAAACTGAAAGAGACATACATATGAAAACTGTCGAAATTTCTAATGAAATGTGGAACTATACATAAAAATATTAAAGAATAAAACAAGAAAAGATACTAGATTGAAGTTTTATAAAACATTGGCAGTTCCTGCATTACTTTATGGGAGCAAAACTTGGGTAATGACCAAAAAATTGCAAAGTAGAATACAAAGCGCAGAAATGAACTTCCTTAGAAGAATAAAAGGCTGCACAAGATTGGATCGGATAAAGAATGAAGATTTAAGAACAGAGTTAAATGTTTAAGAACAGAGTTAAATGTATATCCATTGAATGAGAAAATCAGAGAATATACAGAGAAATAGTTTACACATGTGGAAAGAATGAATGTAACAAGATTACCAAGAGCAGCATTCAACTACAAGCCAAGAGGTTCAAGGAATGTAGGAAGGCCAGTGAAAAGATGGACAGAACAACTGTGAGGCAGAACAGGCAATTTGCCTAGCCCGTGAAGTGAAGAAGAAGACCATTATGATATGACTCTGCCCTCATTTATGCTAAGGCTCACTAGCTTTTAGTCCCGCGCCGTAGCTAAGTGGTTTAAGGCAATATGCCTGGTGCAGAGCTATAAGACTTGCGCTGGTTTGAGTCTCCATGGGGGAAGAAATTTTCTCATGGAACTTCGGACAGTATGGGACCGGTGCTCACCCAGCATTGCGATGCAGCGATGCATTTGGGTAGCTACCATAATTAGCAACTCCAGGTTGAGAAGACCACCTATAACAGTTGGGAGACCTGACATCCTGATCACATGTCACCCTACACTGGCTTATGATCTTCTACCTCTGTGATTAAACACATGTGGACGTGAGGCCAGCAGCCGGCTGGTAGGCCAAGGACTTTCTAGGGCTGTCACGCTTGGAGTTTTAAAGTTTACTAATTTTTAATTTTTTTATATTTTACCCATCAGGGCAGTTCTTATGAACCAAGAATTATTTCTCAGTAATTTCAAATATAGCTTCCAGATAGCAGTGAAGGTCTTCCTGTTTTAATGTGGATTCATGGAGGAGGTTATCGACGAGGGTCTGCATCCCAGTATGGAGTGAGTCATCTTGTTGATCAGAAACTCGTCGTAGTCACAATACAATACAGACTTGGTTCTTTAGGTAAGTTTTTATCAAAACATCAATTATGTTTAAAAAACTCATAACAAATCTTTAATTAATTAAATTTAATATATCCATCCTTTCCACCACTGTGGTCTCGAGGTAGCATGCTGCCTTGTCATGCAGCGGGCCCGGGTTCGATCCCCGGTCGGGGCAGTTTTTCTGGGTGAGGTTTTTATCGGCATTTCTCCTCACCTGTAAGACAAATGTCAGGAAAACTTTAAGGCCCAAACGGTCCCCGAAATCATCATCATCATCATTCACTGGTGTGGAAAGCAACGGGAAGCTACCACACCTACAATTCCCTAGTAAAGCTGCAAGCATAACATGAAAATGCTATGATTGCAGTGAGGGACCTGCCTTTGGGCAGAATTACTATGGATGGATGGATATCCATCCTATGACGCTAAGGCTCAAATCTGAGACTTGGCCTCCCAAAGTCTTTGTCTCCATGTAGTTATATTTTGTGTGGCCAGTTTCCAGTTTTAGCAATGAAGTAGACTAGCAGCAAATTCCGTAATTCCATCTTTTCATCTCCCTTTAGGTCTTCTAGTTCCTTGGGTTCCAAGAAACTTGCTCTCTAAGCCTTCTTTAGTGTTCACGGTCCAAATATTACAAGTACCAATTTGGATATCCATAACCATCAACCGTTGTCGTCTTAATGGTGATCTACTGTTCCAAGGCTCTTTGGGGCTTTTACAGGATGGAGTAACCAGCAGCTCCTTGCCCAACCCACGAATTGGAGGACCAGGGACTCCTCTGTTGGAATTACCTTAATATCCAAGGGTCTGAGTTTTAAGGCATCGTGAACTTGCCCTCATCCATCCCCTGTTGGGTAGAATTTGGTAGTTCTGCAAGCAGATATCATGCTATCAATATACTCGACATTGGTGTACTCTCAAGAGCATACACTAGTCATTCACCCTCCTCTTATCTGGGCTTGGTACCATCACTGTAGGACATTATGCCCACCAGATGTGGAGTTAAATTTAATATATATATATATATATATATATGTCCACTGCTGTGGTCTCGAGATAGCGTACTGCCTTGTCACGCAGCAGGCCCGGGTTCGATCCCCGCTCGGGACAGTTTTTCTGGGTGAGGTTTTTTATCGGGGTTTTTCCTCACCTGTAAGACAAATGTCAGGAAAACTTTAAGGCCCAAACGGTCCCCCGAAATCATATGGCCATCGCAATCATCATCATTCATATTCATCTTATCATCATCATCCTTCATCGGTGTGGAAAGCAACGGGAAGCTACCACACCTAAAATTCCCTAGTAAAGCTGCAAAGCATAGCATGAAAATGCTATGATTGCAGTGAAAGACCTGTCTTCGGGCAGAATTACTATGGATGGATGGATGGAGATATATATATATATATATATATATATATATATATATATATATATATATATATGCATGCATGTATGTATGTGTCAGCTATGCTTGTATGCTGGTCTAGTGGTTATGTTCTTTGCCTCTAGTTCTGAAGGTCACAGGTTCAAACCCTGCCAGGGTCGATGGATTTTTAGAATGGAAAAATCCAAAGGGCACATCCTCAAAAGAGAGGAACTCTAAGCTATGGAGCCTGAGTCTGAAGATTTTCAGATTTGTAAAAGAACCTCAAGCCTGAATAAAAAGGCCTCTGATTAAAATATAACTGATCATCCTCCATCCAAGTAATAGCTTAGTTTCCTACTGGTGTCCCTTAGCGCCATGGAGTTTGGAGTTTTTTTTTTTTTAAACATTAGCATTCAAGAGTGTAAATGGTATCATCACCTACTACCCAATGATGATTGCCCTTTTAAGGTGATGTTTTCTGTTACAGGTTTTTCTCAGTGCTGGTACAAAAGAGCTACCAGGAAATGCAGGGATGTTTGATATGTCTCTAGCTCTACAGTGGATTAAAGACTATATTACATTTTTTGGAGGAAATCCCAACAAATTACAGTGTTTGGACAAGGAACCGGAGCCAGTAGTGGCTATACTCCTTTCATTGTCTCAAATCACACAAGGTAATGTATCTATTATTAAGTTATGTAGATAGGAAATAACACTATGAGGTTTTTTAATATTGTTTATTTTTATTTGTTGTGAACGTGACGCAGCATTGAGAATGTCACAAAAGATGTGAAGAAACCCAGGGTCTGCTATGAATTATGAAGTATGAGGTGAGTGAAATAATTAAAAATAAACAATAATGTATCTATGTCTATAGATATATGAAGAGTCAAATGCAAAAACGATGAAGTCACTATTTTTTTCATTTCTCATCTAACTGAACCAGCCTGTACTACTGGTGCCATAGAATTTTTTAAATAGAGTTTCAAGGTAACAATGATAGTCTAGGAGATATAAGCATAATTAAAATACACTGCACAGAAGAAGAACAAAACTTTAAAATTGATTTCCTGGACAGTCATAGGTAAGTGACATTCATCGTTTTTGCATTTGACTCTTCATATGTAAGTTAAAATATACAACTTTACTTGAATCAACCAATATGAAATATTTACCAAGCGATTTAGCTCAAATCTTAGCATTTGAGACTCCAATACAGGAGGTTCTTGGATCCTTTAAACATCTAAGATTTTGAACGTTTATACGAAAAGAGGAAGCCACCAAGGGTTTGCAACTGTGATCTACTTAGAAGACTAGATATGATGTGAAGTATGAAGCATTTTAATTTAATTTAAGGTTTTATCACATCTAAAATCTATTAGCTATATGCAGTAGACTCTGTATTTATATTATGTTTGTAACATATTTCCTATATAGTTCACGGATACAGCTTAATTTATATTATAATATGAAATGGTGTTAATGATGAAATGAATTCTGGTAATGAAATTCCAACCAAGCATTTGTCTTGATGACTGAGAAAAACCAGAAAAAAAAACTAAGTTTGGTTACAGAGGAAACTCAAATATAATAGAAACACAGAGTCTACAGGATACAACTAAAGATTTATAGATGTGATGAAACCTTAGATGTTAAAGGATCTATAAATTAGAATGACTTTGTTTGAGAATTTCATAAGACATCTGGAAAATAGCAGACTAAAAATTGTATTAAAATGAAGAACTGCTTTTCAATTAAAACTAAATTTATTTTATCAATATCATGTTTTTTCAGTTTATCATAAGTAATATCATGAGTGATTTCCAGATCATTGATAAATTCACTTGTCACTTCGTGATTTGGAAATCAAGAGTGGCGTTTGTTAGGACTATTTAACGTATAAAATTAAGTTGTTTACTCAAAAATCATTATTTAAATATAGTTACCGGTATTTTAAAATATTTATATATTTAATGTAAATGGGAAAGTTTGAAAACAAATCAGAAATGTGTGGTTATGTATCATTTGTATTATTCACTGCAACTTGATCATATTATTTATTGCCAAATAGGATTGCAATCAGCGATAACCCACTGGATCGCAATATTGTAAGAATGCACCCTAGTGGACAAAAAATTAACACATCAAACTGTATATTATAACCAACATTATAGGTTATTAATTTATTTTTTTAGTAAACAACTCAGTAAAATCATTATTTAAAAACACAATTATTGAATACACATTTATCTAATGTGTAGTTTGGAGGAATCTGTTCATTATTTTCTATATTCAATGTATTTGTTGGAGAGTCAGTCACTGCAAAATAATGCTCTGACCTGTTCAGAATATTAAAAAGGAGGAGCTTTCTTTATCACAAAAGCAGGAGCTGGTAAAGAGAATTCGATAAAGAACGAGGTGAACATGACTGTCATTGGTTGTAAAACAAATTCATTGAAACGTGACTGGTCATTGACTCCCATTTGGGGTATGAGTTAAATAGTCAATGAAAATTGTTGTTATAATAACAAAAATATCTGAAATTTTTGTTACATAGGTTTTCTTAGTGGAGTGATGGCAATGAGTGGATCAGCACTTTCTGCATTTGCTATTGATAAAATCCTATAGCTACAGGTCGTGAAGTAGCTCAGAAGAATGGTTGTCCTACTTCACCAACATTTGAAATGGTTAAATGTTTACAGGAACTTCCAGTGTCAGCTCTCATTCAGGCTGATTCAGGCCTTCAGGTATACATTTATAGCTATAATCTGCCACAGAGAACTTCCATAGTTGGCCCAAATTATCTATTTAGATAGGGTTTTATCTTAAAGTATACAATTGAATAGAAATATGATATTAGATACCTTAATTTTTTGCAGATGATGTAGCATTAGTGGCACCCTCAGAGGGCTAATTACATATTCGGTACATCATTTTAACAAAATAGCCATCAAATATAACATCAAAATCAATACAGAGAAAACAAAAGTAATGGCTTTTCATAAGTAATACCACGAGTGATTTCCAAATTATCGATAAATTCACGACTCACGAAGTGAGGAGTGGATTTATTTAGAGAATTTGGAAATCAAGAGTGGCATTTGTTAGGACTATTTAACGAATAAAATGAAGCTGTTTACTCACAAATCATTATTTAAATATAGGTACTTTAAAATATTTATATATTTAATGTAAACAGCGATGTTTGAAAACAAATGAGAAACGATTGGTACGCTTAATTTCCTTTGTTTGTTCGTCACTGCAACCAGATCATATTATTTATTGCCAAAGGAACGCAATATTGTAAGAATGCACTCTAGTGGAGAAAAAAATTAAATACATCAAACTGTATTATTAATTCATTTATGATAACCTATGATGTAAATATGACAATTATATTTTTCTGGAAAAAAATACATTTAAGAAAGTGCAAAAAGTGGTTTCTTTTTTGGTGGTATAATCAATTGCTACAAATGTTCTTATATTAACTTCCGCATGGGGTATGTGTTGACATTCATGCACTATATATACAATCTGGTAGCCGTATTTCTTAGTGAGTCACTCACTGCAAAATAATGCTATGACCTATTCAGAATGTTAAAAAGGAGATGCTTTCTTTATTATGATAAACTTTAGTTGGTAAATTCTAGGCAAAATACAACTGTGATTGGTTGTAAATCAAAAATCATTGTAATGTGATTGGTCATTGACTCCCATTTGGGGCATGAGTTAAATAGTCAAGGAAAATACCCTGTATGTAGCAACATTTGTGTAGGTTCAAAAATACTGGAAACAGTAAATTAATTTCCCTGTCTTGGATATACATTAACATATTTGGATGAAGTAGACATATCAAATAAAATTATAATTTTAATAAAACCATGAGAATAATAAATTCAGTAATAAAACCTTCACTAGTCCAGAGATATACCAGAGTACGGTTATACAAAACTTTAGCAGACCTACACTTTGCTACGGCAGTGAGACATGGACTGTGAAGAAAGGAGAAGAGAGCAGGATAACTTCTAGTGAATTGAGATTTATGAGATATACAGTAGGATATACCAAATGTGATCACAAACACACAATAATGATGTCTTGAAGGAACTACGTTTAGAACCAGCCATTAAATGCATACATAAATACCAGAACAACTGGATGAATCATTTGCAATGAATGAGTTCAGATAGAGTTCCCAAAGCCATGCTTCATTATTGTCCATCAGGGAAGAGATCTCTGTGTTGTCCAAGGAAACGCTGAATACAAAATTCATCAGTAAGATTGTTACAGGTCTGTGGGCCTAAGACTTGGTTGGATGAAGAAGAAGTTATCTTAAAGTGAGTAACTGGTAAATTATAAACAGTGTCAAAGTACACATAGACAATGCATTTTGCATTACTTGTAATAATCAGTATTAATATGACTATAAAATTCTATAGGAACAATATAATACCAATGAGATATGTCAATATATAGCATGTCAATAACTCTACATAACAAACAAACTCCATGACGCGACAGGCCTGAAAGGCCCTTGGCCTACCAGCCAACTGTTGGCCTCACATCTACATGTGTTAATCACAGTGTAGGGGTGACATGTGGTCAGCACATTGGGCCCCCAGCCGTTACAGCTGGCTTTCTCAACCTGGAGCCATTATTTATTGTAGCTAGCCAAATTCCTCATGATGCTAGGTGGGTACCTGTCCCATACTGGCCAAAATTTTATGAGAAAATGTCTTCCCATGGGGATTTGAACCCGTATAAGTCACGTATCTCTGTGCCAAGGCATCTTGTCTTAACTGCTCGGCTATGGAACTCCAAATAAACACATTCCAAATCTTAAAACTTAATTACAAATATATATATGTAGGGTTCTGAAAAAAGTTATAATATTTATACAGGAGATAATATTCGACAAAACAAAAAAAAAAGTTTCCTTAATCATGATTCGAAAATTTAATATCTTCTGACGTATGGGGTGGATTTCTGAACCGAAGTCTAAACCACGACCACGGTTTTCTGATTTTTTGTTGTTTCCATAACAACCATAAAAACTGAAAATCTACGGCTGTTAATTACAAAAACAAATATCTGAATAATTTCTATGGTTTCATAACAAATCCTGTGAATTTTCAGTCATTTTATAGGTTTTATAGAAATAATAAAACATTGGAAAACCGGGGTCGTGGTTTAGACTTCGGTTGAGAAATCCACCCATGGTCTTATTTTATAAGTAAAGCGATCCCATTATAGATCATAGGAGGATCTTGCAGTAGTAGGAGGTTAAGGCTCTAGACAATTGGCACTGTTGTCAGCTGGGATATCAGCCCTGTATGGCAGCCACCTTTATCCCCCAGTACAATAGTCTGGTACTCATTTCAGTTAGAGGATGAGTCAATCCCAGAGCCATGTGCTGCTAGAAGGTTTAAAAATCCTGAACCACTGGGACTCGAACCCTCAATCTTCTGGCTTATTGCATAGTGCCTTAACCAACTATGCTATTGTGTGCCCCCAGTCTTATTTTATAAGAGAAGCATATCTTTTACTCCAAGCAATTTGCTAGGAGATAAACAGAGAAAAATTGTACATCAATTTTTTTTTGAAAGCTGGTCTAATAAAACAAATAGAAAAACCAAAAGAGCTCCTGGTTTGTGAAAAAATTCACATTCATAAAAAACAAGAAAGAAAAATTAATGAACTTTGAAATTCCTGGGGAAGTTGATTTGATTCGAGATTCATCAGATCACCAACAGATGGAATAAGAAGCAGTGCTCCTGGACAACAGAACATTGGTCATCAAATTACCGATGATCAAACCATCTACGGTACATTTTCAAACCAGTCTAATTATAAGATGGGATATGAGGAGAAGTGAACAAAATTTATTTCAATTTTAAAATCTTTCCTCTACATCCAGATCCTTAAATTTCTGATGCAGGTGCAATTTTAATGGTTTCATATCCAACCATTTTCTAGATACCCTCTACACTGTCTGGTGTTGTATTCCCAACTCACAAGAAGCTTTTCACAAGGACTTTTAAGAACTATATTGGAAGATCTTCTTTACATGCTCAACACCATTGATTGGAGACGGTGGAGGTAACTACCAATTGGTGACATCATTTCTATATGGACTTCCTGAGGGAACTAGCTTTTCATATGTAATCCAACATGAATGTTGCACTTACATAGCACAGTGTTTTTATATCAAATTGAAGAATACAGAAAGATTTTTCAGCATCAGAAATGCCATTGTTACATAGAGTACAATATGCAGTCACAGAGGAAATGTTTGTGTAAAAACAACCTTAATGTCCAGTGTATCATATGACTCGTCAAACGTCAGTTTAGGTTTGATATGTTTGAATTAAAAATTTATAAAATGTGATCTTTAGAGTCACAACGTATTTTTCTTCTTCACATGAATAAAGTTTCTCTGAGATAGTTTTAATGTGTTTACTTGTTTCAATATTTTATTATTAATACAATTTTACTTCTTATTGTCTCCAACCTATTTGAAAATATAACACAAAAAATACAATATTTCTTGAGTAGATATCTAATGTTTTAAATGTAATAATTAGATAGGCACAGATTTTCAATGTGTTAAAAGTTATGATTGCAACACAGATAATATATACTTCTTAACTATTTGTAGAAGAAAGATAAAAGACATCCATAAGTTCTTACTTCTCATTATGATATGCTGAAATATTAAATTTTTATGCATAAAAATTTGCTAAATATAAATGGCCTAAGACTTGTTGATTTGCACTTTACAATCAAGTAAAAATAATGAATTCCGTTGTACGAACATAAAGATAGTCTTAAGTATAATACCTACTGGAAAGCCAGAAATTCTCGATCAATTATAGATTATATTCTTTGTAACCAGAAAACTATCAGATAGTGTATTAGATACAAGAGTGTTCCGGGGACCAATATTTTTATTAAATACCTTCTTCATTCTTCACTTCACGGGCCTAGGCAAATTTGCCTGTTCTGCCTCACAGTTTTTCTGTCCATTTTTTCACTGGCCTTCCTACATTCCCTTGAAACCTCTTTGCCTTCTAGTGGAATGCTGCTCTTGGTAATCTTGATACATTCATTCTTTCCATATGTGTATACAACCATTTCTTTCTATATTCTCTGATTTTCTCATCCAATGGATATATATTTAACTCTGTTCTTATATCTTCATGCCTTATCCAATCCAATCTTGTGCAACCTTTTGTTCTTCTAAGGAAGTTCATTTCTGCGCTTTGTATTCTACTTTGCAATTTTTTTGGTTCATTACCACAAGTTTTGCTCCCATAAAGTAATGCAGGAACTGCCAATGTTTTATAAAACTTCAATCTAGTATCTCTCTTGTTGTTTTATTCTTTAATGTTTTATGTATAGTTCCGCATATCATTTTGAAATTTCGAAAGTTTTCATATGTATGAAATACAATATTTAAAAAAGAAAAACAAGAAAAACTGTGAAAATTACAGAGGCATCAGTTATTAGATACTGGATACAAAATTTATGCCAATAAATTAAAACAAACATAATACAAACATCTTAACAACCTCCTCATCTTAACAATCTCGATCCTGCCTGTATGGTGATTTCTCATAAGTAATGCCACTAGTGATTTTTCCAAATTATCGATAAATTCACGACCTCACGAAGTGAGGAGTGAATTTATTCTAGAGAATTTGGAAATCAAGAGTGGCATTTGTGTAGTACTATTTAACGAATAAAATTAAGCTGTTTAGCTCACAAATCATTGATTTAACTAGCGTTATTTAAAATATTTTATATATTTAATGTAAACGGCGATGTTTGAAAACAAATGATAAACGCTAGGTAAGCTTCATACTGCTTCATTTGTTTATCACTGCAACCATATCATACCTATTTATTGCCAAGGGAACACAATCGTGTAAGGGAAAAGCCGCTTTCTTTAATCTGGTATTAATAACCCTTAATAAATTATTTTGGTTGAAACACGACTCTGATGGTTGGAAAACAGAATAATTGTGAACTGTTGGTCATTGGACTCCCATTTGGGGCCTGAGTTAAATAGTCCAAGCAAGTAATTAATAAGAAATAAACTAACCATAAATACAACTGTAAAGCCCATGTTCAACTAATGTCATCTCACAAAATTCCAAAGCAATGCTTCATTTACTGCTCCCAAGGCAAAAGATCTCTGGACAATCCAAAAATGTGATGATGGAAAATTTCTCTTTGATATTGTACACAGGCCACATTGCCTAAAACTTCTTGCCATGGAATGAGGATGAAATCTGTGGCCTTTTATTGTACTAAAGTATAAAATTGCCAACACTGTATATAAAATTACATAAATATAAGAATCTAAAGCTATTACTATGGTTGAAATAAGTAAATTAATGTACATCATTAAACTATTGTAATCAATGGTAAAGAGAAAATTTCGCTCCTTGAACTGGATCAATCACCAAAACCCCAACCTTTCTGCCTTTACATGGTGGAGGCTTGGGACTACTGACCTTAATTGAGCTCTTCCTTTCTCATTCAAGCACAAATTCTATTTTCATTAAAACGTTGCGATGGGAATAATTGAAAAACGACGATGAGAATTAATTATCAGGCTTTTAAATAATGAAAATTAAATTAAAAATAAGTCATAACTTAATCTCAAGCTCATATTTACAACTCACTCGGGGCTGTGAAGAAAAAACACCCGTGTATTCACTCAAGTTCCACGCCATAGCCAAGTGGGTTAAGGACAAGGAAAAGCCTCTTGCGCAGAGGCCTATGGGGACTTGCGTGGTTTCAAGTCTCCATGGGGGGAAGAAATGTTCTCATGGTTATTTCGGCAGTATGGGGACCGCTCTGCACAACCCAGGGGCATCGTGTGAGGGGCATTTGGGTAGCTTCAATAAAATTACGGCTCCAGGTTTGAAAAAAACCAAGCTATAAAAGCTGGGGGGAATGGGAACTGCTGAACCACATATCACCCCTCACTAGCTGAACATCTATCCTCTATGATTAACATGTGAGGTGAGGCCAGCAGCCAGATGGTAGGCGAAAGGGCCTTCTTAGG
>JASPKZ010004767.1:0-83812 GCA_030220185.1 Diploptera punctata | reverse complement strand
CACCTGGGGAAAAAATTCATTTAAGAAAGTGCAAACAGTGGTTTCTTTTTTTTGGTGGTATAATCAATTGCTAAAAATGTTTTTATATTAACTCCTGCATGCGCTATGTGTTGACATTCATGCACTATATATACAATCTGGTAGCCGTATTTCTTATGGAGGCGGTCACTGCAAAATAATGCTATGACCTATTAAGAATGTTAAAAAAGGAGGTGCTTTCTTTATTATGATAAACTTTAGTTGGTAAATTCTAGGCGAAACACGACTGTGATTGGTTTTAAATCCAAAATCATTGAAATGTGATTGGTCAGTGACTCCCATTTGGGGCATGAGTTAAATAGTCAACACAACTGGACTGTTGATGGTTGGAAAATGTAGTTACATCTAACGAGTCAACATTTATTATTTATCCTGCTACTGGCACGATGTATGTTAAAACCCAGATAACCTTATAACTCATGCTGCATAGTGACTACAATTATATAGATTGGAGAGTCCATAACCGTTTGAGCAGCAATATATAACCTGGTATTATGTAGGTGACATTGCCACAGTCTGCAAAGAGCTATGAATGCACTGCAGGGAACATGTACACACAATAGAACATACTCTTTTTCTCTCAAGAAATGTTATATTTTAAGATGCTAATACCCCTACTAAATCTTATGGTTGGATTAAATACTAGTTTGAGGAGCATGAAGGAGAAGTCATAAATCTGCCATGATCTGCTCTATCTCCAAATCTGTATATATTTGAGGGAATATTGTGTGTATTGTGAACTAGAATAAGGACATGATTTCCACCGCCTTCCTTCCTTAAATATATGGACGATTTTATATTTGAAGAATGCTAAGAGATGGCCGTAGAATACGTTCGTAAGTTGTATTAATCAATTCCAAGACGAATTGAGGAAACACTAATGGTGATTCTATACCACATTAATGAAAATATGGAACATGTTTACATTATTTTGTCATCTCTGTATATTGTTAGGCTTATATGATCTGTTATATATATATATATATATATATATATAGAGAGAGAGAGAGAGGGGGGGGAGGAAGAGGAGATAATAGACCGTATACAGGATGTTCGGAAACTATTCGTTCAAATTAATACAGGGTGTAGAGAACATCAAAACAAATATATTTCGATAAGGAACATATGGTCTCAGAAGTCAATTTGGAATGTTAGAGAACATTTTGTTAATGGTGCTGACGTAAGCTGTTATGTCGGCCGAGGTGGCCTTGTGGCCTGGCCACCCAGATCACCTGACCTCACGTGTCTGGATTTCTTCCTCTGGGAACATATGAAGCAGCTGGTGTATGAAACTGTTGTGGAAATAGAAGAGTACATCGTCGCTAGAAATGCCGTCGCCACTGGGACCATTGCGTACATGACAGGAATCTTGGAACGAATACGACAAATAATAGTCAGACGAAGTACTGCATTCGTACAGGATAATGGTCGTTGCATTTGAGCAATTCATGTGCTGCTACTGCTGTAATAAGCAAGTTAAACTATATTCTGTGTAAATCGTCCCTAATATTAAAAGTTGACTTCTGAGACCACGAGTTTCTTATCCAAATATATTTGTTTTGAGGTTTTCTACCTCCTGTATTAATTTGATCGAATAGTTTCGGAACGTCCTGTATGATTGCAGAAAGAATTTAATCTGTGAGCTAAAAAGTGATTTGAATATGTATGAAATAACCAAAATATATTTCATATTAAACAGACTAATGTGTGGATCCTGTCTACTTAATTTTCAATTTCATATTACCTCTCAATTAACGAGTCTGAAATTTCTACCAATCTTTATACTGCATCGTGTTGGCCATTCATAATTGATCTGCTTTCAATAAACTGTCCTCTTAATGGCGCGATTATTTAAGGACAGAGTTTTCTATTGATTGAGTAGGAAGTAACCGATAAGTTAATTTTGACTTTATGTAATGCAAGCATATATCTAAATTTTATCAAAATTGAAGCGGAAATTAACACTATAAGGTATTTTTAATTTATAAAAGAGTTGGAGAAAATGTTTTTATATTTCACCTCATGAAGTTCCGTGTTTTCACACGATACCGGTTTCAAAGGTAATTACCTTCATCTTCAGTTAAACTCCAACTATTGAAATTTTTCGTTAACACCATCTTGCGAACTGCCATCTGGTGCCGATTTTATGTACTTGGAGTTTAAATTTTTCTCGCGGGAAACTTAAAAATTCATGGTCCTTTATTTATTTGACTGAAGATAAAGGTAAAATGACCTTTGAAACCGATATAGTGAAAACGAACTTTACGAGGTGGGATATAAAAACATTTCTTCCAACTAATTTATAAAAAGATACATAAATATTGTCGATTTTAATTTTTTAACCCTTAATTTATATTTTACTTTACAGGCAGTAAGGGAGTTCAGAATCAGAGATCAAAGAGTTGTTATTCAGCAATTAGAAACTGACGTTGTTGAAGAAATTCCTTCGGATCAAGAACTAATTGAGTCGAAGTCAGAAATATCAACAACTCAAGTTCCTGTATTGCGTATAATATCACATGTAACAATTGGTGATATGGCTGAAGAGTATGGTCTAACAAAGGGTAGTCATGGCCATAGATTACGTCACAGATCTGAAGCAACTGGACATACTACAATATCGTGCAGACATTTTCTTATCTAAACTTTTCCAAATGTCAGTGTACTCTTATATTAGCTACGATGTACACATTTCTGGTGGACCATTACAGAGGAGCTGGTAGAGTATTTATTATTTTCACATCTAGGCCTAATTAAAACCCGCAGGTTCATGACAGCAAGGACTAAGGTCTCCATACATCCCTATCATGGGCTACTGTTTTCTAACCATCCCCTGTATAATTTACATCCATCAAATTACGGTTAATGTTATTTTCCTAACCCATTCTTCGCCTACCTACTGAGCGATTTTCCTCTCATTTGCCTAAAAGGACTGCCCACGTTCCTACTTCATTCCCCATTCGTGCCACATGTCTTGCCCAATGCAGTGTACTCTCTACAAACACAAAATCGTTAAATGGTAAATAACAGTAGTTTACAAAATGTTATCCAATACCCGTTAAATTGCCATTATGTCAATAACGGAACATATAACAGTTATACAAAAGTATAAAATCACAAAAGAAAAATATAATAAATACGGATTTAGTTCAATAAAAGCTTTTTTATATCCAATGCCACCAGTTTGTCATTTCGGCATTACAGGTAAGCTACTCTCTCCTGGGTTGGTGTATTTTAACCGACTTCTGAGATTGGAGCGCCTAGAAGGCGGGGTACGCTGCCCCGATGATATGATGGATGATGATGTGCCTAAACACAGTCTCGCATTTGTCACTAATTGGAGTTCAAATCCCTTATAGTGAGACAGTAAAAATTCTAGGACTATTTATTGACAACTTAAATTGGAATACACAAATAAACCATACATGCAAAACAATCTTCTCAATAATACATTCATTAAATCGCGTAAGAAATTGTCTACCATTCGCTCTTAGGAAAATGTAAGTAGAAATACCTGCAATGCCCCATTTTGATTACTGTGACATTCTTTTTACAGACTGAAATATTATTTTCACTCAAAGACTTCAACGTGTTCATAATTCTTGGGCACGTTTTATTGTGGTATTCGCAAATTTGACCATGTTACACCGTCCCTGGAACAATTATCGTGGCTTCGTCTAAGAGATCGTAGAACTGTCCATTCCCTATCCCTTCTCTAAAAAATACTTCACACATCATCGCCTAATTATTTATCACGCCGCTTCATCAGACTATCCGACACACATAATCTTGACACTCGATCCCATCAGCGCATTGTCCTTTTCTACCCTCCTCATCACACTGTATATTATTCATTATCTTTTACGGTCTCACTTACCAAAACATGGAATTCCCTTCCGCCCTATGTCAAAGACTGTCAAACTATAACATCCTTCAAAAAACAATCTAAAGAATTATTTAATAACAAACTAACTTATACACCTCACTGATAGTATTCTTTTAACAATTAACAAATTAAATTATTTATGAAAACAATATTAAGAATAACAAATATTTTCATTTGTTTTGTTTTAAATATTGTAAAACCGTAAAATTAGGTTTCTATATCTCATTATTTTTCTCTGTTTTTTATATATATTAGCTTTATTTATTTCCCTGGCAGAGTTAACAGGGACAATTTAATATGTATTGCTTGTACACATTTTATTATTAGTTTTAGTCTTAATTTTAACTAACATTAATTGGTTGCATTACAGATCGTAATATAATACATATTAGCTTTTTGATCAAATTTTTATTTAGAATTTAGTATTAGAGTTAATTGAGATATATTAGCTAATACCCAGCGTCCGCTGCTACGCCTTAATAAATGAAAATTAAAGTGCTTTTATGTTCAGTTGAATAAATAAACGAAAAATTATTATAAATTTATATTTTTTAGATACCCCGTGCTGATTATCGGCGTTGCCCGGGAATCTACCTATCCCGATCTTATTGACATAAATGAGCTGAAATACGAATATTAATGTGTTTTATGTTTAGTTAAATAAGAGGAAAAATTTATATCGGTAATTATTTTTAGATACCCCGTGCTGTTTACCCGGCGTTGTCTAGGAATATACTCGTACTTATCCAAATCTTCTTGGCATAAATGAGCTCAAAGACGAAAATTAATGCACTTCTTATTATTAGTTGAAAAAGTAAAATGGAAAATAATTATAAATGTATATCGTAAATATTTTAAGATTCCCCGTGCTGATTACCCGACGTTGCCCGGGAATTTACTTATCTGGATCTTCTTGGCATAAATGAGCTAAAAGACAAAATTCGTTATTGTGAATTATCCGTAAAAGAATACCCGCCATGTGCTGCTATGCTTGCACAGGAATCTACGTACTTGTCTCGATCTTCTTGGAATCAATGAAAGACAAAAATGGTTATTTTGAGTTATCCGTAAGAGATGAACATATGCTGTCGCAGACTTTTTTGTAGAGCGTTTTGAGATATTCAATTTAGTGTATATTAATTTTATGTATTTGTTATGTTTTAGGCAGCGTTAGCCATTTAAACGTCCAAAGAGGTACTTTTTTCACGTTTTCCACTACATAGGGCGATTTTTAAGGGTGTAGGAGTTTAGTATCACTACTCTCGTATAGCCTATGTTCATCCCGGGAAATCCCCTGAACATTTTGCAAAAAGACCCACGACAATCGGATCAATTGTATGGCCGCGCATAAAGTACGAACGAAATAACAACAACCATTCATTCTTATATATTATATTTTAATGCCCCAGGTTTGTCCTATTTTGGACATTTATGGTGTTCTCTCCTGGCATTGGCGTAATTGTAACCCACTTCTGATGTTGAGGTGCCTGGAAGGCGGAGTTACGTTGTCCCGATGATATGATGGGTTATGATGATGATAGTGATGCGCCAGGAGAATCCTTAATCCTAAGCTTAATCTAAGATGAATATGAAAGGTGATGATTGCGATGAGCATATAATGTTCGGGGACCGTTTGGGCCTTCAAGTTTCCTGAGGGAAAACCCCGATAAAAACCTCACCCAGGAAACTGTCCCGACCGGGAATAGAACCCGGCCCCGCTGCATGACAAGGCAGTACGTTACCTCGAGACTACAGCGGTGGATATTCATAAATATATTACTGGAATCAAAAATAAAACGGAATGAATGAGATGTGACATAAAGAACTGAACTATGAGGATTACGAACCGTTACTGCTTTATGCATTTTAATTAATTGTGTTTTTATCATGCACAAATAGTAAAATATTTTTAAAAATTATCTTTTCTTCACACTACATGTCATTCAGCCCGGTTTATTTCCAACTCTACTATTACGTTCCCGAAATTTATAATATTTATATTTAGTTAATCAACTTGGTATACATTTTTTTTTCAATTATTTTCAGCTCACTTTGACAGATTGATGGATATTCTGTTAGAATGTGCGGATGTAAGTATTGTAAACCATAATTACCAACATGCAATGATAATGCTTCATGAAGCAGCTGGTATAATTGAAGTGAGTACAGTATCTATAAGTATATATAAATAAGCTAAGACCAAACAGTTAAGTACCAATTTTCTCCTCTGTTTGTCAACCGTTTTTTTTTTATTTTTAAGTAGCTATTGACGAGCTTTAGTATTATAAATAAAAATGTTTTTGGAAACAGATCTGCCGTTTTTAACTGAAACGCAGTGTTTATGGAAAATGTCAATGGTGCAAGAGTCAAATTTTTTACAGAGTAGCTTGTGATGTACAAAGGCTGTGTCCAAAAAAGTATCTGCCGATTTTAACTGCGAGGCACTACAATTCAGCGCCAACGCTCCCATTTAAACTATAGGGATGTAATGCATCTACATAACAGCTAAGTGCCCTTTTCTCCTCTGTTTCTCAACCTATTTTCTGTTTCATTATTTTAATTGATATTGATGAGCTTTATGGTTATCGATAAAACAAATTAGAAAGTAATACATAGACATGTGCTAATCACAGAGGTAGATAATCATCCCGTCAGTGTAGGGGTGACATGTGGTCAGCATGTCGCGTCCACCAGACGTTATAGCTGGTTTTCTCAACGTGGAGTCGCTACTTATTGTAGCTACCCAAATTCCTCACAATGCTGTGTGCTAATTCAGAATATTATCACCCCATCATCAGGTACACTCCAACATTAATATACTCTATTTTTATGATTATGGCCTAATACAATTTAAAACTAGCAATGTCTAATATAAAGTGACGTGTTATTTATGGTCGAATTTCGACCACTTAGCGAACCCTAGTTATATATTAATTTATGTATTTATTTAATCATATTTTTGTAGGTCCCGGTGGATCAGAAGTTACTGTAATTGTCTCTGGTTCCGTGATTTGTGGATTCAAACCCAACCGAGTCATAGATTTTTCAAGGCCTAAAAATCCCTAATACGGTATCATTGAGAAGGGAAGTAAAGCCGTGGGTTCTTTGTCATATATTTACGGAACGTAAAATAAATTGAAACCGGAAAAAAAGAGGTCTCCGACAAAATTTGTCTGCCTTTTACGACATACTCTGTAATGCGACACTAACGTTATTATTTGTTAAAGAGCGTCATTAAACATAATACTATTTACTGTTAATTGCTGAGCTGAACCCGCTGCGTTGTAGGGAAAGGAACGAACTAAAATAAAACAAATTGAGACGGCAGTAGGTTACAACTACAGGAATAAATCACATACATTAATCCATAAACGATCACCAGCAATCTTACTGTTCTTTATTATCTAATATAAAACTTCCCTCATTGGAGGATTGCCACAAGGACAAAGTTATACAGACAATTAATTTTCGAAATTAATGAAATACATTTTGTAAATACAGGGTGGACCGCTCGAATGGACCTAATTTCAATTGCTTGTTACTGGCAAACGGTTGAAGATAGAAACTTAAAACAACGTTCATATTACAGAAAAACTCACCAAGTTTTGATATCCAGATCACCACATCTCTATATGAGCCCCAGCAGTCACTGTGACGATATCAAAGCGATGAACAATTTCTTGCCAAGTACGTTGGAGTATGTCTTCTGGAATGTTCTCAATAGCCTCTATGATGCGCTCACGAAGATCACGAAGGTCTTTGACTGGGGTGGTGTAAACTTTATCTTTGACATAGCCCCAGAGAAAGAAATCCAGTGGTGTTAAATCGGGAGATCTCGGGGGCCACGCGATTGGTCCTCCCCTACCAATCCAACGGCCAGGGAAAATGTTGTCCAAAGTCGTAAGAACTTCATTGGACCAGTGGGGAGGAGCACCATCTTGCTGGAAAACGATGTTAGGCTGCAGTTGTTCAATTTGTGGAAAGAAGAACTGCTCCAGCATGTCAAGATATGTGGTACCACGAACAGTTTTCTCGGCGAAGAAAAACGGTCCAATGACCTTATTATGTGACAAACTGCACCAAACATTCATCTTCGGACTATCACGAACATGCTCTTGAATAGCGTGAGGATTCTCCGATCCCCAGATCCGTACATTATGCCGGTTTACCTTGCCTGACAAATGGAAAGTGGCTTCGTCCGAGAAGAAAATCTTGGTCATGAAGTCAGGATCAGCGCCGAGACGGTCCAGCATCGTATTGGCGAATTCCACTCGTTTCGGCATGTCATTCGCCTCCAGACGTTGCACTAACTGCACTTTATATGCGTGCAGTTTGAGGCGTTTGTGGACAATCCGTTGTAATGTCGATTTTGGTATTTGAAGTTCCCGCGAAGCTCTTCTTAATGACTTCCGGGGGCTTCGCTCAAATGCGGCTTGAACATTTGCTACCATTTCATCGGATGCTCTGCGACCACCACCATGCTTCTTCAACACAGATCCTGTAGCTAATAATGTATCACGCCACTTCTTTATGCTTCTAGCAGTTGGAGCATCACGGTTAAACACACGCCGGAACTCCCTTTGAACTCTAATGATTGATTTAAACTAAACTCCGCATACCACAAAACAGCTTGCGCTTTCACTGCGGAGTCGCCATTTTCACAAACAATTAAATCTAAGAACGAGAAACGTATCTTTGTGCCATCTACCGACAGGATTCGAAACTTGGTGAGTTTTTCTGTACTATGAACGTTGTTTTAAGTTTCTATCTTCAACCGTTTGCCAGTAACAAGCAATTGAAATTAGGTCCATTCGAGCGGTCCACTCTGTACATTTAAAAATTTCAAATTGAAATTGAAGTATAATCTATAAAGTAGAAATTTTGTAAAGATGGTTTCTTAAAATTGACCCTCTAATGTCAGAGATGGCAATTTTAGAAAGATACACTCTGTCCAAATCTAAGGAATTCCAAAATTTAGCTAAGAATCCTGTTAGTAAAAAAAAGTTTATATTTGTAAGTGAAGATTAATTTAGGATACGTTCAAGTGACTTAATTCTATTACATAATTTATATTTCAAAGAAATTAACCTTGTTTTAATTTTGTCGTGTAGATTGGATATAAAATTAACGTAAATGGTATGTTTTGAAAATGTGTACACTACAGCCACTGTAAGTCCGGCTCTAAAGTTTAGGTTATAAGAGGGGTAAAGGGAGAAACTCGTCCTCTACTGCCAATAAGGAAATGGGTGCCAGACACATGTAGCGCGTCATTGTTTCTAACTTTCTGCGGCATCTGCAACATTAGTATAGAGGTTTGGAGTGCAAGAATACAGTTTCAGTTTTTACAGTGAATCAGATACGGTGATATCCAGTGTTCCTTGAAGTTCAAATATTTGAGCGATATGGACAACTCATCTACTTCAGCTTTTATGGTAATGGCAGCGCCTCATACTATGAACTTCTAAATATAAGCTAAAACGACCGAGTTTGAAACTTCAGTGGGTGAAGTTTCTTCTCAACTTCTTGAAGAGTGCATTCCATACCATCAGGGCATCGTTTCTATTGTTACAGAGTTATTATGGCTTGAATTTGTTATATTCCACAGCACTTTCTCCTGTTGATATACTTCAATAAGTTTCTCCACTTTATATTTAGACCACTCAATAAAAAACACCAGCACTGACACCACTGAAAATACCACAATCACAAACAAGATAGCACGTTTGAACTTAAACTCGCAGCGCAGTGTCTGGAAGAGAGCGAATATAGACTGTACTGCGTATGCGCGTGTCTTTGGGACATTTTGCAGTCTATTTCCATTTTCTGTGGCACAAGTTGCGGCACATGTTGACCGCTGCAGTCCCTTAGCACATTTTGTCCCCGGCACTTGAGCCGCAACATGATGCCCACACTGTTTCCGTTTCAACAAATTTCAGGCACATGTCGCTCAGCATGTTGCGTGATAAATCTGTGGTAAGAAAGAACCTTTAGAGTATTCAAAGGTTTGTGCCAAATGCGTCCTTAAGTGCCTAACTGACGACATAAGGAATAAAGAAGCACAACTTGTGCAGAGTTGCTTGGACATCACGAAACTGACGCAGATTTCTTATCCAAGATTGTCACAGGAAATGAGACATGGATCCACCATTTCAAACCTGAGACCAAACGACAATCTACGGAGTGGCTTCACAAAATTCACCTAGGAAGAAAAAGTTCAAATCAGGACCCTCAGCCGGCAACATAATAGCCACATACTTTTGCAATTCTGAAGGTGTAGTTCTTATTGACACATTACCAGCTGGTGAAACAGTAAACTCAGTGGTTTACGTCAAGATTCTGAAGAAATTGAAGAGACGATTTAGGCCCGCTCGTCCCCAAAAAAATGTTAACTAAATTCTTCAACAACATAACGCGAGACCACATACTAAGTTACCCTGCATACCCGTCGAGAGATCGCAAAACTTGGGTGGACTACTCTTCCTCACTCGCTCTATAGCATGAAACTATTCCTCCTCCTGAGTTTCGTTTGTTTGGGCCCCTGAAGGGAGGCAATATGACAAGGATGAGCAAGTCATAGCATACATCAGGACGTGACTGAGAGCACCGGACTGGCATACACGCTCTGACATCTACAGTAGATGGCGTAAGATCATACATTTGAATAGAGACTTTGTGAACTAAATATACCTGTAGCCAATTGATTGGGGGATGATATCGTATATTGCAGTTATAATAAACATTCAGTAAGAAAGTAAATTGCAATAGCCTACTTATTGAAAGACCTAGTAATATCTTACGTATTTTTGAAGAGAAAAATGAGCTTAATTTAGAATGCACAGTTTATTTTCCTTTCGAAATTATAAAAGCATGTTAGCCTAAACAATACGCATTTCTTTAATGATTTGCTTAAAGACTAACCTCTCTCATCACATTGCTGTTCTTTTTAATGAAATCTAATGATTTGCTTAAAGACTAATCAAAACGCCAATGAATGAGGGATTTTACCAGGTTTCATACCCGAAGATTCTATAATGTGCCACTTATCTATGACACATGACTGACAGCTTTTAATTTCCACCGTATCAAAACTACAATTCTGAATTCTGAATTTTTCTCCAACTAAATATTCCGTTACCATTGGTCCTGGATATAACTTGAAAATCTCTGACACTAAGAAGACGGGCTAGACCGAGACCCAAGGCCTCTATGAACAGTAGGGTGGACAGAAAAAACTCTTTTTTTTTATTTCGAAATTGTAATAGGGCGGAAAAGTTGCGAATTATATAGCTAAAAAAAAAGAAAAATATCAAAATCGGTTGACATCTTCCTGTCGCACAAAGGCTCTGAAGTTTGGCAAAATATGACAAAAAAAACTTCATTTTTGCAATTATTTATATATATATATATATATATGTGTTATTTGAGATGGGCAGGACATATTGCACGTATGGGGAATGAAAGACTTGCATGGAAGCTTCTTGTAGGAAAACCAGAGGGAAAACGCCCAGTTGGTAGACCAAGAATGAGATGGGAGCATAACTTAACTGTGATTTGAGGGAAGTAGATTATACAGGGGATGATTGGAAAGCATTAGCTCAGGATAGGGATGTATGGAGAGCTTATGTCCGCGCGGCCATGAACCTACGGGTTCGATAGTGCCAGTGGGTAAGTAAGTAAGTATATATATGTTATAATTAAATGTTTAACATTGAGCAATGCAAGCTTAATATGGTATGATATGATAAGAAAAATAAATGCCTGGACGGGATTAGAATCCGTAACTCTGAGTCTGTACCTCAGCGTGATATCCTTACACCACCAGGCGAATCCAATTCAAACACTTATTTTTCTTATATATGTATTACATTCTCCATT
Source organism: Diploptera punctata (assembly GCA_030220185.1). Taxonomy (NCBI): domain Eukaryota; kingdom Metazoa; phylum Arthropoda; class Insecta; order Blattodea; family Blaberidae; genus Diploptera; species Diploptera punctata. The sequence goes on along the minus strand of JASPKZ010004767.1, from coordinate 72,012 downwards.
ATTACTAGATGTCGCGAGAACATGCCATGGCAGTGAAGACCGAGTTCTCGCGACATCTAGTAATGATGGAGAATATAATACATATATAAGAAAAATAAGTGTTTGAATTGGATTCGCCTGGTGGTGTAATGGATATCACGCTGAGGTACAGACTCAGAGTTCAGGGTTCGAATCCTGTCCAGGCATTTATTTTTTCTTATCATATCATACTATATATATATCAAGTATTGCTGATCTTTGCTAAGCACGTTTATGTGTATATGTGTGATCAGACAATCAATACTCTGGAAGTCATTTATCAAATACCAAAAATGCGTAAAAATATAATTTGTTAATTATTCTCGAAAATTTTGGAGCTTATGCGCGACTGGAAGATATCAACTGATCTAAACCAAATTAAAACACAATGTTTTTAGGCTCTATTTGAAGACGTTACAAACAATTACATTACAAAAATATCTAATTGAAAATTAAAGAAATCTCAAAAATGAAGTTTTTCTTTTCATATTTTGTCAAACTTTAGAGCCTTTGCGCGACCGGAAGATGTCAACCGATTTTGATATATTTTTCTATTTTCTTTTGTCTATATAATTCGCAACTTTTCCGCGCTATTACAACTTCGAAATAAAAAAAATGAGTTTTTTCGGCCCACACTAATGAACAGTTTATTTTAATTAAAGATGATTTTGACAAACTTTACTCAATGTAGATGGCGTTCATACGAGTATATTTTTGTAGAATTGTAAAGAAACCGGCTGCATCGATTTGTTCATTCATTGTCCACAAATAAAGGTTATGGGAATCAACTTGTTACTTATCTCCCTAGTAATATAAATTAAACTATAAAATGTGTGAAACTACTATTTTCATTAAAAATTAAATCACTTACCTCATTGCAGGCTGATCAAAGAGAGCAATTTTCAATCCTGTAACACACAAAAACGGGAATAGTTAATGAAAAGTTTTTTTTTTTCGTTTTCCATAACTAACTCACTGGCACTATCGAACCCGTAGGTAGGTTCATGGCCGCGTGGACATAAGCTCTCCATACATCCCCCTCCTGAGCTAATGTTTTCCAATCATTCCCTGTATAGTCTACTTCCCGCAAATCATGGATAATGTTATTCTCCCACCTCATTCTTGGTCTACCAACTGGGCGTTTTCCCTCTGGTTTTCCTATAAGAAGTATCCACGCACCTCTTTCATCCCCCATACGTGCTACATGTCTTGCCCATCGAAGCCTACGAGACTTAACTGTTATTATATCTTGCTTCCTATACATATCATGTAGCTCACCATTATGAAGTTTTCTCCATTCACCTGTCTGTTCATCTTTTTTTGGCCCAAATGTTTTCCTAAGAACTTTATTCTCAAATACTCGTAATCTTCTTTCCTCCCTTAAAGTAAAAGTCCATGTTTCGCATTTCATCTTCCATAGGCCTACAATAGAAAATATATATGTTTTGAAACATAATTATCTTCTTCTTATTAAGTTATGTAGATACGAAATAACACTATGAGGTTCTTTAATATTGTTTATTTTTTATTATTTCACTCACCTCATACTTCATAATTCATAGCAGACCCTGACGTCAGTTGTGAACGTGATGCAGCATTGACAATGTCACAAATTATTTGAAGAAACCCAGGGTCTGCTATGAATTATGAAGTATGAGGTGAGTAAATAATACAAAATAAACAATCTTCTTCTTCTTCCTCTACGCATGAAAGCTGGCAGCTTGTTGCATGTTCATTCACTACAGGTCCGGGTATGGTGACTTCCTTCCATCGTAGTTGTGGTCTTCCTAAGGACCTTTATCTGCTGAGGTGTCCAGTCACGTACTTTCTTCACTAATCTACTGTTCTCCATTCTATGTGATCGTTCCAATTTAGTCTTCTATCATTTATCCAGAGGTTTATAGGTTCAATTTCACATTCTTCTCTAATAACAGAGCTGCGAATTTTCTCTTCTCAGCGATTTTCCTGCGATTTTCCTTAAAACTTTCATTTTGGTTGTTTCATTGATTTGTTTTGTTTTTTGAGTTTCTGTTCAAACATAAACATGATTATAAAATCATTATTTTAAATATAGGCTAAAAATATACAAAAAAATAATGATTTTTTATTCCAAATATAGAACTACAACTCTTTCGAAATCGCCGGTAAGACGATCAGAAAAGTAAGCCTACTCTCTCGTATACTGCATCGCAAAGGCGATTGGGCCGGGTCAACTCTCTCCAGTACAGTGTTTTATCTTATTACTCTAACGAAATAACAGATCTTTTATAAATTTTGCTACTCACATATTTCACACACTTTTACTATAATTTTGTTATATAAAATATAGATGTGTTATTTATGCGAGGAAGTTTCAGGGACATACGTATCCAAGCCCGGACTTTACTTTGTACCTTAAGTCATAGAACATTTCTAAAAATTCCTCTCTGTTGTACCAGGCTTCTGGAAATTATTATATTCGGGGAAATAAGATTATACCGCGAGAATGCCGGCTATTAGTTACATAAAATATAATTGGTAACCTTCGCAGAGATACAGGTTAAGAATCCCCCTTTCCACTCTACCACGTAATAGGCCTATTGCCTGCTATACAACGTTAAAACTTATTAAAATGAATTCCATGCTGCCCCAAATAGTAAATACGTTCAGTTGGGGGAAAGAAATTGTGTTTATACGTGAAATACACGAAGAAGAATGTGATTTTAAAATTTAATGTAAAATTGTATATTACGATGCGAGGTTGGGAAGTGGTTTAAAAAACAGAATCGAGGAAAAATGTTTAAAAACCGAGCGATAGCGAGTTTTTAATTTCCGAGATTCTGTAAAACACTTCACAAACGTGCGTTGTACAATATTTCTTGCGCGATGGTGTTTTAAAAATAATAAATAATAGTAAATAATAACATATTTGTTGGAAATATTTGCGTTCATTATAAACAACTGACTAACGTTAACAGTGTGGGTAATGTTTATTAGTTGAAACAACAGGAGGCTTTGAGAACAATAATTGATAACAGGCCGCAATTACGTATTTATTGTTTTATATTGGTTCAAATAAAGTTCAATTCATTTAAGATGTAGTGATTTGTTTCGTAAAATGTATATTAACACTACCTTTTGGATATTTTCTATGTATACATTGTACGTAGTATACATTAGAGGGCAGTGGTTTCACTTCCCGCACGTGGGTGTAAATGTAATATTACAGTATAGTTAATTAGGTTGGCAACCCCAAATGTAGGAGGTTGAACTTTCAATAATTGTCGCCATTGCTAGTAAGTACGACAAAAACGCACTATCGCGCACAAAATCCTGATGCATGAAGTATGCGATGGTGTGAATTAGCGAGTAAATACGGTAATATTTTAACTTAGGATCATATTTCAAATTACTATCGGATAATAAAAGTAGGTCATTTAATAGGAGTAGGACCGTCGTGAACTCATAATTGTTACAGGTGCTCTTAGAGTTCTTTGTACCACATTCAGACATACGTGAAAATAGAGGAACACATGTTTAAATCAATGCCACAAAATAAATATTAAAACAAATAAATGTTTTAGTCAGATGTTTTGAACTGAAGTAGACTATTGTTTGAAATCAGATTGAAGATCATCTGGGGCTTATTAATTTTCTCTGAATACGTTACTGAAGTTCTAAGAGTTGCTGAAACCAAAGTGAGTGCTCATTAATTTTTATAACCGGTTTGAAGAATAATCTGTGGTAGGAAATTGTTATGTTGTGTTCTCTGAAGCTAATACAGAGCAATAAGACATCTCAATAAAACATCCGTTGTACGAGCAGTTTCATTGATTGAAGATGGCTGTTCCATTCGCCGCGTCTCTAGGATTCTTGATGTCAGCTGTGGTGGCGATAAAGAGAGACACATGGATACAAGAGGCGGCCCGGGTAAGGCCGTAAGAATAAGACTACAGAGGTACAGGATATTTCTTGTCCTATCAGTTTTGCGCAGATGGGTATCTACAGACAGAGGTATACAAAATGATTTACAAATAGCAACTGGGACGGTAATTTTCACCAGACTGTAAGAAATATACTGAAAAATGCAAGATTGAGGGTTAGAATCCCCTTTAAAGCCCTTCGTTAAACATGTCAGTACAAAGAAGCCCGGCTGCGATTTGCTCAGAATCATGTCAACTGGCAGCTCCGCCAATGGAAAGGTGTTTCATTTACGGACGAATCAAGAGTTCGTTTAACGGGTTCTAATGGTCGTACACATGTATGGAGACGTCCTGGTGAACGATTTGAACCAGCACAATTATTGAACCTGACAGATTTTGAGGTGGTTCGGTTATGGTTTGGGCTGGGATTACAATGAGTGTCAGACAGAATTTGTCGTTATCCCACAGCGCAAGAATGCTGATATTTATATTAATGGCATTATCCTTCAACATGTGTCCTTTTGCTTATGGTATGACCCTAATGTACTTGTAATGCATGATAATGATAGGAGTCTTACAGCACAGACCACCAGAGATGTCTTACAAGAATGCCAAATTCCGGTGATGGACTGGCCTGCCGGAAAAATGTGTTCGTAAGCGTCCTTCTGTGTCACAGAACCTGGAAGTACTTTCAAATGTACTCACCGAGGAATGGGAGAGAATCTCACACGTTTCTGTAAGAAGGTTTCTGCGAAGCATGCCTAGTAGGTGTAATGCAGTCACTGAAGGTCCCAGAGGAAAACTATGTAGCCTATTGAGTGTTGAAATAACCACGGAAATATTGATTCCTAAAATAATAAATCTCAATTTTCAACTTTGTTTTCTGTTACAAAATATAATTTGTTCGTATTTCTAATGTATACACACGCACGCACGCGCACATACACACACGCACACACACGCGCACACACATACATATCCTACATAGAGTTCTGCCCAAGAGCAGGTCTTTCACTGCAAACACAGTATTCTCCACTCTTTCCTTAACTCAGGTTTCCATTTTGTATCCGCATACTTGTACAATAAAATAGTGTTTACATAAATCTTCAATTCTTATTTACAAAAGATAAAAAAATCAATATTTAATTTGTGGCTTTGGTTTAAACATGTGTTCCTCTATTTTTTCAGTAATATATATCATCATCATCCGGTATCATGGCAGCTGCCGCCGTCTTCCGGAAACAAACGTCATTCCTCTCTGTGCATCCATTGATCTTCCTCCAATCCTCTGATATTCATAGCTGCATGTACCCCTTCTATCCAAGTTTTCTTCGGTCTTCCTCTCTTCCTCCGTTTCATTGGGATCCATTCCATAACAATTTAGGCGATCTTTGCTCTGGCATTCTTTTGACATGGCCATACCACTGTAATATTTTATTTTCTATAATATATATACTGCATAACCTAATTTTAGGTCTAACCCATAAATACAAATATCGTGAGTTTCACGGGCCAAACATTTATTCCGGTTATTGGCTCACCGTACAATCACGCAATTCCATCCGTTTGTGCCACGGTAACCCATTATTTGGTTGGCGGGTACCGGTTCCAGTGAATTTCTGAGAATCGATAACTATTAGATCCACTCTGTGTGTGTGTGTGTGTGTGTGTGTGTTGTGGGTAATTAATCTGTTTAATAGGCTATTTTTTTTGTCAGGCAAAAACACTCTCATATGATATTCTACAATCTTGGCGATTCCAATTCATGTCAGGAAAAATCCACACATTACGAGGACGCGCCTTTTTGGATACTGGGTGCTTTCACAATGCAGCTAAAGAGTTTTATGCAGCTATGTCCAATTACGGATACGGATTTCCACATACCAATTTCATGGCGTGGATTAAATTGATATACCAGAATATTAAGCTGAAATTTGCCCTAGATATTATGGCAAAAACTTATACTGGACGAGCCAAAGGTTACTATGCAAAAATAGCTGACATGGTGTCAGAATGCTTATCACTTATGTTCACTCTATTTAAGGTAAGCAAAACTTATTTTTAATCTTAATATAATAACGTAGTAGGGCCTCGTAATAAAGTTTTGTCATCAGTAAAAATCTTTTTGAAACAGGCCTATATAAGTAATTATATTTTTAAAAATACACGATATCCCATTTAGAAATATTAATACATTCAACAAAACCACAAATATTGTGCGTAGGCCTATGTTTCTAATGCCGCCGGCTGTTCTTCAAGTGCTTCTGGTTCCACTTTGGGTGTACATGGCGTTAATGTGTTCCATTTTCTATTTACGCACTACTCCGACATACCTCACTTCCCGTAAATGATGTAGGCCTATTCTTTTATAATGTACAGAGAGAAGTATAGGACAAGTGTATATGTATATTGTAACAGTCGGGTTCGTGTTCGCGTACTTCACGTCGTAAATATTCTAGACAAGTTTCGAGTAAAATCTCACATATCATTAATAGTGAGTGGAGAACATATTTTAATCGACTCACCTCATACATTTTCAAACTTCTTTGATACCGACGGTTTCAGACAATATCATGTCCTTCTTCAGTCATGGCTTCCACTGATGAAATTCCGTGATTGTCGATTTCTTTAGTGACATCACCTCTTGTGCTGCCATCTTTCTTTGGGATTATAAACTTTGTAATTAAATTTTTATCCACCGGAATATCGAAATTCATAAATCGATATTTATTCTTCTGAATGAATATCATTTCCCAAATTGTCAGTTCCAACGGTTTATCCAATTGTTTCAAAAGTTTCGCTTCTTTTTTCAATTTTATGATGTGCAGCAATTGCTGATTTTTCAATTTCACAATTTTTAATATTTCTAAAATGTTCTTTAGTGCGTGTTTCCAAATTCCTTTTTGTTTTTCCTATGTATACTTTGCTACAATCATTACAATTTATTTGATAAATTCCACATTTCTTACTGTCTGAGATGTTGATTTTTTTTATTGGTATTTACAAGTTTTTCCAGACTAAATTTATTAATTGGTGCCAAAGTAATGTTGTATTTTTCAAATATTTTTTTTGAAATTTCACATGTACTATTGGATGGTAAGTAATTTTCTTGAAATTCTTCTTTTCTTTACTAACAATTTGTAGGGTAGAGCATTCTTTAAGTTGTTTTATCTTTCTGAATTTCTTTTATTTCTTAGATATTATATTCTTATTAAAACCATTTAATCTGGCTATATTTAGGATATTCTCGTATTCTTTCTTAAAATTTTCTCCTTTTAATGGGACCTTTAGGCCTATCAATCTATATAAGAGGCTATTAAATATTGCATGTTTATGTGCCAGAGGATTGAAACCGGTTGATTTAATGTAATTATCAGTATGTGTACCCTTCCTATATACATCAAATTCAATTGTTTGAGTTTTTTCATTCCTAATTATGTATAAATCCAGAAACAGAATTTTGTTTTCAATTTCTGATTCTATGGTAAATTTAATTGATACATCTTGTAGATTAAGTCATTTCAACGCATCATCAACATGTTTAAAATTTATTATCGATAAAATATCGACATATCTGTACCAACTCTTGAAAATCCATGGGTAAGCCTTGGTGATATGGCACTCGAAGTAACTCATGTATAAATTAGCCAAAAAAGGCGAAAGAGGATTTCCCATAGATAAACCCGAAACTTGTTTGAAAACGAAAGATGGCAGCACAAGAGGTGATGTCACTAAAGAAATCAACAATCGCGGAATTTCATCAGTGGAAGCCATGACTGAAGAAGGACATGATATTGTCTGAAACCGCCGGTATCAAAGAAGTTTGAAAATGTATGAGGTGAGTCGATTAAAATATTCTCCACTCACTATTAATGATATAACCTCATAATGTTTACTTCCCAATATTAATTTAAATCTCACATATCACTTTATTTACTTCTACAAATTATCTGTAAACTGTTAATCACAATTAGTAACACAAATTAATCTCCATTCAATGTTTATCTCACACACAATTATTTCAGAATGTCTGATGAATCCGCTCACTACAATTTCCTTACACTTCGCCTTCGCTTCTCGCTGTCAAAAACAAGACTGAATGCTTCCGTTTCTAGCAGCAGATTATATAGGGAGGAAACGGAAATTTCTCCATCTCTAATGGAGACTGTTCTAGTGTGGAAATCTCTGGCCATCGATCAATTCACGAATAGATGTCTAGGATGACAGCACAGACATTTCGGTATTTTGCGTGGAATTTCGACTCCGAAATACATTCCGACCAGTGCGAGATCACTATTCTTGCCTTGTCCGCGAAATTTAAACGTCGTTATTACATGTTTATGTAGTGTAAAGTGTGGCGTATGAGGGACGATGGTGATAAAGAGGAGGGAGAAAGTGAAACCTATGGCCGCACGTTGCCTACTTCTGTCCAAAAGCACCATGGGATGCTTAGTCTGAAAAATATCTAATTGGTACAAAAGTTAGTTTAATTGAACAAGTTAAATTAAAAAAAATCTCACGTTTTGGGGAAAAATTCCACAAAATAAGAAAGAAAACCTTACAAATTATGTAATTCCTGGGGAATTTGATTTGAACCGGAGGTTCATCGGTCCAACAATAAAGGGAGGAAGAAGTGGTTCTCCTGATCGACATAACATCAGTCGACAATAAATTACTGAAGATGAAGCTACTATAATTAGAAGACTGGATGTGAGGTGAGGTATAACGCATTTGAATTTAAATCTTAACAATGTTTTTGTTGGTTTATCTTTTTTAATTCTAGATCACACAACAATGGACATTAGCTAAATTGGCAGCCACCTGGAGTTTAAACAAGGCTTTGCAATCAAATACAAATTTCCGCTGTATCTGTATAGCTTTGTCTAATTTAATAGAATTAGGTGAACAGTTTGGTGACATACCCAGTACTTTGAAAATGGAAAATTATGCACTGGATACATTGAAATCAAGGAAGGAAAAAATAACCGAATCAGAAGATTTAGAAGGTGTAGCTCGATTGTATTACACAATAGTTTTGAGCAGGTATGTTTTATATTATTACTAACTAATACCCGGTGTGCGCTTCTACGCCTAAATAAATCAAAATTAATGTGATTTTATGTTTAAGAGCAATTCCATATGTGACTGACTGACATTTACAATACACTTTTGCATCAAAATGGTTGCATAAATATTACCATTGATTGAAATTAGGGGTGTTATCTACGTGATATGATAGAGGAATAGTGTGTGGTTAAGACTGTACTTAAATATACAACTTTTGAAGAAAAACAGTGTTATTTATTATCTATCAAAGTATGTGTGACTGACTGACATAAATGTCAACTCATCATGCAGCTTAACATGTTCATCTGCATCATGCTCTGAAGTGTGATTCCTAATTCAATTTTCCAAAATACCGTTTGGAGGACACATTTCAAGTTACATTCTCAATAAAAAACGAAACAAAAATCACAATTAAGACCAGAGTTATAACCTAATATATGATGTGTGACTGACTGACTACATTCTGTGACTGATTGTCATATCTGAATTTTATTTAGACTTTAATATTCTGGAGCTGCAAATATTATACAAATATTACAAAATAATATGAAATTATAATAGATAAGTCCACCGCTGTGGTCTCGAGGTAGCGTGCTGCCTTGTCACGCAGCGGGCCCGGGTTCAATCCCCGGTCGGGACAGTTTTTCTGGGTGAGGTTTTTATCGGGTTTTTTTCTCACCTATAAGACAAATGTCAAGAAAACTTTCAGGCCCAAACGGTCCCCGAAACCATATGGCCATCATCATCCTTCACCGGTATGGAAAGCAACGGGAAGCTACCACATCTACAGTTCACTAGTAAAGCTGCAAGCACAGCATGCAAATGCTAGGTGCTAGGTGAATGGAGAAAACTACATAACAGTGAGCTACATGATATGTATAGGAAGCCAGATATAATAAAAACAGTTACGTCTCGTAGACTGCGATGGAAAGGACGGCACGAATGGGGAATGAAAGACGTGCAAGGAAGTTTCTTGTAGGAAAATCAGAAGCAAAACGCACAGTTAGTAGACCAAGAATGAAATGGGAGAATAAAATTAACCATAATTTGAGGGGAGTAGATTATACAGGGGATGCTTGGAAAACATTTACTCAGGATAGGGATGTGTGAAGAGCTAGAATTGGTTTATTATAGGCCTATAAATTAGATTAACATCAAACTGAGAAAGAGATGAAATATTTATAGGGCACTATTTATTCCTTTAAAATATTTGAATTATTAATTCAATTGCTATACTAAATATGTGTATATATAGAGGAACTTCGGTTATTTGGACCCCTGTTTTGAATTTTTTGTTTTTCTTCTTTTAATTAAGGGATTTGAATTTTGTTTAATTACACTGATTACTATTAGTGTTGTAACTATGAAAGATCATTGTTTTTATTCAAATATGCAAACATTTACATAATTTATAAACTTTTTTACATTACAAGAAAGGTCCACTTTAACCTCCATATTCCGGTAAAGTGGACCCCAGAGTCTATTCTAGCTTTTAGTCTATTTTTAAGTCTTATTTATTCTATTAATTTATACAGATAGACACTGATTTATCTGAAAATATTTATGACTGATCATAATTAAAAAGCATTGATATTTATTTAATGTTTTGAAAAATTATTGTGATTTTAACATTCACACGTCATTCAACTATAGAAAGCGACGGTCTTTGGGTTTATTAACATTTCAAGGATATTAAATAAAATTAATCAAGTGAATGGGTTATACAGATAACATCCACATAAATAAAATATATGTATTCGTGTAAAGTGGACCCAGGTCCTCGTGCAGGGGTCCACATTAACCGTATTCCTTTGTTATATTCATTATTTTATATAGCCACTATGTCACATAATATCAAACCAAACCCGTCGGTATATTAAAACAGCATCTACATAATATAATATATTTAGGAGTTTTTTCAACATTTGTAATATTCAATAGCAATTTTCATAAATATCACAAATAAACCCTTCTTCGCACAAAAAATAAAAGAAACTGGCCTTGAACCCGTCAAAGTTGATGAGGGGAAGAAGTTAAAATATTTTCTGTCGAGGGCAGCACCAATTAAAGAAGATATTAAGAGGGTCCACTCAAACAGAAGGGTCCACATTATCCGAACTTCCCTATATATGTGTGTGTGTGTGTATGTGAGTTTATTCGTTTAGCTATGGGTTGGAATCTAATTAAAGCATTATATAATTTGGGCCTTAAATATCTAATGATTTAGAACTAACAGTTGCATATAATTTAGTATTTATATATAAAAAAATAGTATTTTATGTGCATAAACACATTAGTATTAAATTCATTTCTATCTTTGTGGAAAAAAGCAAACAGTATATGAATTAAATTACAAGGTCGAAGTTGTGTATTTATTGCTATTGTATTAATATTGTCTCTTAATTGTTACATAATCACATCACTAGTATAGTCCTGATAGTCTTTTATAATATCTTCGTATTTTTATAACGGTATAAGTTATTCAAGTAAGTAATCGGTTAACAACTTGCATTTTCAAAACCAGAATTTTTTTTTCAGAATTCTGCGTTCTGATATTGTTCAAGCAATGAGTATGGCTAATGAAACACGCAACATATGTTTATCGCTAAATGCAGTTCGCTTACAACTTCAACTGTTGCCAAATATGATTGTCATAACGCTTCTTCGTCAACAAATAAATGAATGCGTTGAAGTTCTCAAGGAACTGGGAGAACTGTCATCAAGGGATTTTGATAAATCTGCACGAACCTGGTAAAGTTAAATAAATACATTTAAGAGATACACTGCTCAAAACAATTAGAAGAACACTACGAAATATGCAAATATTTTTTCATTGGATAAAGGTACAAACATGAAATGAATAAAGTACATTATTTGTGGTTATTTATTTATTTATTTATTTATTTATTGTTCATGTCAGTAAAACAAATGAATAACGCTGACAATTAACTTTTCAAATAATTCCGCTATGTAAGCAATTGAATCTTGTGATTATTTTTCAAAGTTAAACACTCGTTATATAGAGTTAGTATCGTGTATGGCCTCCACAACATTCGATGACTCTTTGGCACCTTCGTGACATGCTCCCAATAAGATTCTGGATTTCCTCTTGCGGGATATATTCCCATTCCTCCTTCAGAGCCTCTCCAAGTTGCTGCAGTTTGTGGAGCTTGATGTCGGTTCCTGACCTTCCTGTCTAGAAGATCCCACAAGTGTTCAATAGGGTTGAGGTCTGGGCTGACCGCTGGCCACTCCATTACCTCAATTTCATTCCTCCTCAGGAAATCCCTGGTGACAGCCGCAGAATGTGCCCTGGCATTATCCTGCATACACAGAAATCCAGGGCCTACTCCAATGGCAGCAGGTACTACATGCCTCTTCCAGAACGTGCTCGATATACCGGAGAGCATTCAGCCGCTGGGGAACAAGTACAAGGTCCGTACGATTGTTTTTACATAACTCCGGCCCACAACCATTATGGAACCTCCTCCGAATCTATCAATTTCCTGCACAGCCTCTGCATAAAATCTTTCTCCTGGCCGTCCCCACACCCTCAATCGACCATCACAACGTGTAAGACGGATACCTGGATTCGTCCGAGAAGAGCACAGACTCCCACTGGTTCAGGTTCCAATCACCATGGTTTTCAGCATACGTACGTCTTGCTGCCTTATGCCCATTTGTTAAGCGTGGTTTTTTAACGGGCCTTTTTGGACGAATATTCTCTTTCCTTAATCTGTTCCTTATGGTTTGGTGTGAAACCCGGATTCCGGAACTGCAGGTTCTTTTGCAGTTTTTGTACGCTGTCGAAGAGCAGAAAGAACAAAGTATCTGTCATCCTGGGGGATTCTTTTAAATTTACGGCCCTGGCCACGTCTTCTACAATACTGACCTGTCTCTCTGTGCCTGTTGCGTAACCTGGACACCACGGAAGGACAAACCCCAAGCTCTCTAGCCAGTTGTCGCAGAGATTGACCTTGTCGTAAAAGATGTAGAGCATGATACACTTCAAACTCATTTAAATGCCTCATTTTGTCAGAGACTTCAATAAACAAGGCAATAAGCAACATTCGTCACTATAGCAACATCAGGAAGCTTACCAATTAGAAGTGGCCAGTGCCTTCCAAAATAAAAAAAAATCTCTATATTTGTTATTTGAGGTAATTTCTCTGTATTTAGGCCATGAATCTTTAAAATGTGTATCCAATGATAAAATTAATAATTCAATTTACATATTGTCCAACTTCCAGCATCACAGCTTTAAAAAACAATTACTTATTCAATTTATTACAAGTGTTCCTCTTATTGTTTTGAGCAGTGTATATACTGTAATAAAAGTAATATCGTAAATTGTAGTGCGAGAAGTTTGCTGTAGTGGAAGAAATACTATACCCCAAGAAACGTGGATTCGTAAAGAATACCTGTTGTATCAGATGAGTTGGTTTCGTTTTCACGTAGTTTACGTCGTAAATAGTCACACATAATATTAAATTAATGTTGGGAAGTAAACATTATGAGGTATAATCAATGGAATTCATCGGGGAATATTTTTTGACAAATCACCTCATAGATTTCATGTTTTTCACGATACCGCCGTTTCAAATGTAATTACGTTCATCTTCAGCCACTACTCCGACTGATGAAATTCTTCGGCCGTCATCTCTTCTATTCTCACCATCTTCAACGCTGCCATCTATCGTTGAATTTATTAACTTCGAAATCAAATTTAGTTCGTTAGGAATATCAAAATTCATTCATCTACAATTATGTTTCTGGATAAAATAAATAAATAAATATGTTGTTATATTTAAATTAAGTTAAAATATGTTCTCCACTCACTATTAAAAATATGTTGTTTTCAAATGCTGGGCCTTGGCAATGAAGCCATTAGCGTTCTTGCTCTCCAATATTTCTCTATGGTGGATCCAACAGGTAATACTTCACAGGTCTGTAGATGTTCTTCGTTAATTTCTTCGTCTTTGTTGCATAGAAGACAATTTTGGATTCGTGTAGATTCCTATTTTATATAAATGTTTGGCCAAATAGTCATGTTCTGTAAGCAGTCTAAATTTTGCTACTGTAGTTTTACGTGGAATTTCTGGAATAATATCTGGCTTCTTTACTAAAATATTTAATTTTTTGTCTTTGGCTTTATTACATAGGTCTTGGTTTTGTTTGATTTTATATTTGTTTTTAATTATTCTTTTTATGGATGTGAAAGTTAAGCTTTTAGTAGTATTCTGAATTAGATTGGAGCCTTTTTTGGCAAGAAAATCAGCAGTCTCATTTCCAGCAATTTCTCAATGTGCAGGTATCCATTGCAACTGAATTCTTTTCTGTAGTTTTTGAAGTTGTTGAATCATTTTGTAGCACTCTTTAATTTATATTGACTTCATTTTGTGTGAATTTATTGCATATATTGCTGCCTTAGAATCAGAGAGTATGACAGCATTTTGAAATTTATTTATTCTGTATAGTAATTGCTGGAGTGAAATATGAATAGCCGTTACTTCCGCATCAAAATTTGTTGTGTGGTATCCTGCTGGTTGATAAAATGAAAATAATGCACATGTAATTCCTGATCCTGAGTTGTTATCAATAGTAGATCCATCTGTGTAGACATGTAACCATTCTTCCGGTGGATATCTCTTATTCACAGCTTCTAATGCTAGAGCTTTTAGTACAGGTGTGGGAGTTTTAGATTTTGTAACTGGTTCTTCTAGATTTAGCTGAATGTTAATTGGTTCAAAAGCAAGAGGGTTTTCTCCTGATCAAAATATTTTCTTTAGATTTAGGAAGATTCAAATCTGTTTTTATTTCTGTTACTTTGGACAAGAAACTTGTTTGTGTTTTCAACTTGGTTGGTTGTAACTGTCTTTTTTCCCATTTTGATGTTGTTAACCGTAACATTTTTTCATGTTGTGTTATTGCCTGTTCCTCTAAAGTTAGACATATTGGAGGGTTCTGAGTTAGTGCTTGCATTGCTGTGATCGGGGTTGATTTAGCTGCGCCAGTTATAAGCCGTAAAGCCTGATTTTGGCATACTTCTAGGCGATTTAGGTTCGAGTTACTTGCTGTGATTATTACCTCCCCGTTGTACAGAAGAATTGGCTTGATGAATGTTTTATACGTGGTGTTCAGAGTCTGTCGATTACTACCCCACTTTGCTCCAGCTAATCTTTTTAAGATTGAAAATGTTTTCGTTGCTTTGTTTACTACTGCTTCAATATGTTTTCTCCAAGATAATTTTGAATCAAAAATTGTCCCTAGATATTTTGTTTCATTTGTTTGTCTCAGGTTTGTTTTCTTGAACTGTAGATTTAGTTTTGGGACTTTTTTCTTCAAGCTAAACATTTGAAACGTTGTTTTGTCTGTATTAATGACCATTAAATTGTTGTGGGTCCAATTTTCTAATAGGTTAAGAGCCTTTTCCATAGAAAATTTAGATTTTTCTAATTGTGAGGAAGATATCCACATAATCATGTCATCTGCAAAAAGAGCTGTCTTTATTTCTGTGTTTGATATAGCTGGAGGGAGATCGTTGATGTAGATGTTGAACAGGGTTGTACTTAGTGCTGCACCTTGAGGGAGACCCATTTTTATTTGTAACCATAAACTATTTTCTTCTCCGTGTAGTCAATTCTAATATAGTTGTGTTTCACTAGGTACTTCGCATTTTGCATGATATTTCAACTAGAAACTGGATTGACACATGAAACATATAAAAAGTGTGAACAGTTTTTTCAAGAAGAAGGTGAAAGTATGATTACACTCCGAGATCCAGATTCAAAGAAAAGATATTTCGTCAGCATGTGGTTATGGTAAGTGTTATATACGTTTATATTATTTATTGCTTCTATCAGGCGACTTTTAAAGTAGGCCAAAAATTGATAAATGTGTTGTTTATCAGATAAAGGTATGATGTCAAACTTGCATATTCTGTTATAATAATAATAATAATAATAATAATAATAATAATAATAATAATAATAATAATAATAATAATACATCCATAGTAATTCTGCCGGAGGGCAGGTCTTTCACTGCAATCATAACATTTTCATGCTATGCTTTGCAGCTTTACTAGGGAATTATAGGTGTGGTAGCTTCCCGTTGCTTTCCATACCGGTGAAAGATGATGATGATAATGATAAGGATGATGATGGTCGGATGATTTTAGGGGACCGTCGGGTCCTAAACTACCTGACATTTGTCTTACAGCTGAGGAAAAACCACGTAAAAAACCTCACCCAAGAGCCTGTCCCAATCGGGCCCCCTGTGTAACAAGGCAGCACGTTACTTCGAGACCACAGCGGTGGACACAATAATAATAATAGTAATAATAATAATAATAATAATAATAATAATAATAATAATAATAATCTTCAAAGATTAGACCTGTTGACCTGTTTCTACTCATAATGGTTCTCTTCCGTGTCTGTTTCGGTTTGTCCTTTGTCCTTGGGGGTTCCAATCCAATGCAATTCTTTCAATCGAATCATGGCCTGTTCTTATTAATTTATTAAATCTCCAAGAGTCCTGTTTTACAAATGTATGTTAGGGCTGTAGTTAGACATAAACGAAAATTGAAGATAGACCTACATATAATTACAAAATATAAATGAAACAAAAATAATTTAATTAATATGAAACAAGAACAAACGGAATTAAAACTTATAAATTAAGTAGTAATAAGATGAATTATAATGTGGTGAAAATAGCATTTACAAATGTTTTAAATGCTGTGTAACAACATTTCCGTTTAAAATACGAATTATGGATGGCGTATTACGTAACTACATTCAGTTAAATGGATATCTAGAACATATCGCTTATATCCATGAAATGGACAGTGTAAAATAAGGTGTTTAACATATTATATTGAGTGGAGAACATATTTTTAATGACTCACCTCATTCAATTCTTTGATACCATTGGTTTCAAACGAATTTTTCGTTCATCCTCAGTCATGACTCCAACTGTTGAAATTCTCTGTTTGTTGATTTCTCTATGGTTTACCTCTAGTGTTGCCATCCATGGTTGGGTTTATAAATTTCTAAATCTAATTTTTCTCTACAGGAATATCGAAGTTCATCAATCTATATTTATTCTTTTGAACGAATATCTTCTCCCAAAACTGTTAATTCTAACGGTTTATCCAACTGTTCCAAAGTTTTGCATCTCTATTAATTCTATTAATTCTAATTTAAATTGGCATGTGCAAGTAAAACAAACATCTAAAAGGATCTTCTCCATAATGCATTCCCTAAAGCGACTTAAACATTTTCTTCCTACAACTCTTAAAAGAAATTTAATCCAAACTTTAGTGATGTCGATTTTGACTACTGTGACGTTCTACTAACTGACATAAGTGACGGATTGTCGGACAAACTGCAGCGTGTCCATAATATGTGTATCAGATTCATATTTAATGTTCGACAAATACGATCACATTTCTCCATTATTCCACGAATTGTCATGGCTACATCTAAAAGAGAGAAGAAAATCGCACTGTCTAATTCTCCTATTTAAGATCCTACATACCTCGATTCCCAATTATTTATCATCCCGTTTCCAATATCTATCCTCAAACATAACTTAACACAAGATCACAACATAGTCTCTTACTTAATATACCGCAAACATAGGACATCACATCACTCCATGTCATATATCATCTCCACTTCTCGCAACTGGAATTCCCTACCACAAGAAATAAGGGGGTGCCGAACATTGGCACTTTAAAAGAAATCTAAATTTATATTTGCTCTCTAAACTCGACTTCATTATTATCCAGTGTAAGATATATATATATATATATATATATATAATTGGTGTTTCCCGTATAATGTATCATATTTATATTATTATTATTATTATTATTATTATTATTATTATTATTATTATTATTATTATTATTATTATCGTATCATTATTGTTATTACCCTATAAAATGTTGTTTGTACATGACATTTTACATTGCCTACATTTATTGTATCTTTAACTGTTTATAATTAGTATATTGTATATCTATATTTGTCGAATATTTATTTGTACAAAACTCAAAGTGATATACAACATACACTTCGAAAAAAATTGATAACTGAAATGCTTCTTCTTTCATACTTTTTTGTCCTTGAGACAATCCTCTAATGAGGAAAGTTGTATCTAATATATATATTTTAAATCAACATAGTTTGAAAAAGAAATCCTGTGTTCGTTATATATAAACAAAAAAAAAAACCTTGGAGAATTTAGAATGAACGATTTTTTCCTACCTACAATTATATTATTTATTGCTTCTATCAGGCGACTTTTAAAGTAGGCCAAAAATTGATAAATGTGTTGTTTATCAGATAAAGGTATAGATGTCAAACTTGCATATTCTGTTATAATAATAATGATAATAATAATAATAATAATAATAATAATAATAATAATAATAATAATACTTCCATAGTAATTCTGCCGGAGGGCAGGTCTTTCACTGCAATCATAGCATTTTCATGCTATGCTTTGCCAGCTTTACTAGGGGAATTATAGGTGTGGTAGCTTCCCGTTGCTTTCCATACCGGTGAAAGATGATGATGATAATGATAAGGATGATGATGATGGTCGGATGATTTTGGGGGACCGTTGGGTCCTAAACTATCTGACATTTGTCTTACAGCTGAGGAAAAACCACGTAAAAAACCTCACCCAAGAGTCTGTCCCAATCGGGCCCCCTGTGTAACAAAGGCAGCACGCTTACTTCGAGACCACAGCGGTGGACACAATAATAATAGTAATAGTAATAATAATAATAATAATACTAATAATAATAATAATAATAATAATAATAATAATCTTCAAAGATTAGACCTGCTGACCTGGTTTCTACTCATAATGGTTCTCTTCCGTGTCTGTTTTCGGTTTGTCCTTTGTCCTTGGGGGTTCCAATCCAATGCAATTCTTTCAATCGAATCATGGCCTGTTCTTATTAATTTATTAAATCTCCAAGAGTCCTGTTTTACAAATGTATGTTAGGGCTGTAGTTAGACATAAACGAAAATTGAAGATAGACCTACATATAATTACAAAATATAAATGAAACAAAAATAACAAATTTAATGAAACAAGAACAAACGGAATTAAAACTTATAAATTAAGTAGTAATAAGATGAATTATAATGTGGTGAAAATAGCATTTACAAATGTTTTAAATGCTGTGTAACAACATTTCCGTTTTAAAATACGAATTATTGGATGGCGTATTACGTAACTACATTCAGTTAAATGGATATCTAGAACATATCGCTTATATCCATGAAATGGACAGTGTAAAATAAGGTGTTAAACATATTAATATTGAGTGGAGAACATATTTTTAATGACTCACCTCATTCAATTTCTTTGATACCATTGGTTTCAAACGAATTTTTCGTTCATCCTCAGTCATGACTCCAACTGTTGAAATTCTCTGTTTGTTGATTTCTCTATAGTTTACCTCTAGTGTTGCTATCCATGGTTGGGTTTATAAATTTCTAAATCTAATTTTTCTCTACAGGAATATCGAAGTTCATCAATCGATATTTATTCTTTTGAACGAATATCTTCTCCCAAACTGTTAATTCTAACGGTTATCCAACTGTTCCAAAGTTTTGCATCTCTATTAATTCTATTAATTCTAATTTAAATTGGCATGTGCATGTAAAACAAACATCTAAAAGGATCTTCTCCATAATGCATTCCCTAAAGCGACTTAAACATTTTCTTCCTACAACTCTTAAAAGAATTTTAATCCAAACTTTAGTGATGCCGCATTTTGACTACTGTGACGTTCTACTAACTGACATAAGTGACGGATTGTCGGACAAACTGCAGCGTGTCCATAATATGTGTATCAGATTCATATTTAATGTTCGAAAATACGATCACATTTCTCCATTATTCCACGAATTGTCATGGCTACATCTAAAAGAGAGAAGAAAATCGCACTGTCTAATTCTCCTATTTAAGATCCTACATACCTCGATTCCCAATTATTTATCATCCCGTTTCCAATATCTATCCTCAAACCATAACTTAAACACAAGATCACAACATAGTCTCTTACTTAATATACCGCAACATAGGACATCACATCACTCCATGTCATATATCATCTCCACTTCTCGCAACTGGAATTCCCTACCACAAGAAATAAGGGGCTGCCGAACATTGGCAACTTTTAAAAGAAATCTAAATTTATATTTGCTCTAAACTCGACTTCATTATTATCGAGTGTAAGATATATATATTAATTGGTGTTTCCCGTATAATGTATCATATTTATATATTTATATTATAATATTATTAATAATATTATTATTATTATTATTATTATTATTATTATTATTATTATTATTATTATTATTATTATTATTATCGTATCATTATTGTTATTACCCTATAAAATGTTGTTTGTACATGACATTTACATTGCTACATTTATTGTATCTTTAACTGTTTATAATTAGTATATTGTATATCTATATTTGTCGAATATTTATTTGTACAAAACTCAAAGTGATATACAACATACACTTCGAAAAAAATTGATGACTGAAATGCTTCTTCTTTCATACTTTTTTTGTCCTTGAGACAATCCTCTAATGAGGAAAGTTGTATCTAATATAATATTTTTAAATCAACATAGTTTGAAAAAGAAATCCTGTGTTCGTTATATATAAAACAAAAAAAAAAACCTTGGAGAATTTAGAATGAACGATTTTTTCCTACCTACAATAAATTCAGCAAACCCGCTATGGAATAACCTGGAGTAATAAATTGAAATTAAAATTAGTATAACTAGAAGCGCATTTGATTAGAAACATAATTAGGCTGTACAAATTGTATAAATATAATCGAAAGAAGGTAAAGTTGCAAAAAAAAAAAAAAAGCCGTCAAGACTTACAAAAAGACTAAAAAAAAAAAGGACCAATAACCCAAAAAAATGTCGAAAAAGGAAAGAAAGGACAAATAAAACCACCATTTTCTGGCCTATAATAACCCAAAATTGTATATATTATGTTGGGCTTTGTTCTTGAGACAAAAAAAAAAAGATTCTTCCTCAACTTCCGATTCCTAATTATAAAATAAAATTCTATAATATAGCATACAAGTATACAATACATTTATAGTAAAAAAGGTAGGAAATAATATCACGGCTGATTCTATTGAAGGGATTAAATTTTATTTATTTGTTTTTATGTATAAACCTATTGAATTCTGTTCTTATATGTTTAACATGCTCTGCTCTAACTCTAGGTGTGTGCGTAACGAGCAATGGGATTCAGCTTCAATATGGGAGTCACACATTCATATCCCTAGTCTGATGCTCGATAAGGAAAATGTTACAAATATAATTTGTCTTCTATACCTACTTGAAGGCAAACTTATAAAAATCGTGTCAAGACTAGATATGCGAGATGTACAGCAAGTCAATAAAAGTTTTCAAGAGCTGGATAGAATTACCCGGCATATTCTTAAAGCGAGCCAGTCGGTTAGAATGGCTTTATACCTCGGTAAGTAAGTCTTTGAATGAACTTACTGAAAATACACTTCCACCAACCATAGACCTTTCTCCTTATAAACATTAAATGCTATGAGATTTTAAGGAATATAGGCTCTATTTTATAAATGAAAACAATAAACGGTAGATCAGAATAAAAATGTGATTATTTCTCTTAAGCTTTAAGATTCAATATAAAAATAACTTACTTACTGGCACTATCAAACTCGTAGGTTTATGGCCGCGCGGACATAATCTCCCATACTTCCCTATTCTGAGCTAACGCTTTCCAATCATTCCCTGTATAATCTACTTCCCTCAAATCAAAGTTAATGTTATTCTCCCACCTCATTCTTGGTCTACCAACTGGGCGTTTTCCCTCTGATTTTTTCTACAAGAAGCTTCCATGTATGTCGTTCATTCCCTATTGTGCCACATGTCTTGCCCATCGCAGTCTACGACACTTAACCCTTCTTATATCTGGCTTCCAATAAAGACCATGTAGTTCACAGTTATGTAAGACTTCTCCATTCACCTGTCTGTTCATCTCTCTTTGGTCCAAAACTTTTCCTAAGAACTTTATTCTCAAATGCTCACAATCTCCTTTCCTGGTAGGATAATAGTTTTATACAGTACATTTTCAGTTCAACTTTTTTTTAAAGGAGTTGGTACGTCAAGAGTCGCTGTAATGCATAATAGCATGCATTTCCATAATTGAGCCTATGTTTAATTTCTTTGTGCATCTCATTCAGGAATTTGTGATTATTGTTCCTAGGTATTTGAATTCAGCCACTTCCTCAAAATTTCCCTCATAAAAACCTTATCCAGGATTCCGATAGGAAATCGAACGTTGGCCCGATGTATCCGAGACAGCGATGTTACCCAAGACTATAATGGTGAATCCATCCATCCTAAGTAATTCTGCCCGGAGGCAGGTCTTTCACTGCAATCATAGCATTTCTATGCTATGCTTTGCAGCTTTACTAGGGAATTATAGGTGTGGTAGCTTCCCGTTGCTTTCCACACCTGTGAAGGATCATGATGATGATAATAAGGATGATGATGATGATGATGATAATAAGGATGATGATGACCGGATGATTTTCGGGGACTGTTGGGCCCTAAGCTTCCCGACATTTGTCTTACAGGTGAGGAAAAACCCCGAAAAAACCTCACCCAGGAGCTTGTCCCGACCGAGAATCGAACCCGGGCCCGCTGCGTGACGAGGCAGCACGCTACCTCGAGACTACAGGGTGGACTAATGGTGAATAACATTAAAATATATTTGAAGAGAAAATTTTTCGCCTAGACCGAGACTCGAACGCGGGACCCTTGGCTTTCCGGGCCAAGTGCTCTACCAACTGAGCTACCGAGGCGAGTTACGATCTAGACGCAAATTCTTCTCTTATATACGTTGTAATTCCCTATCGCCAAATGCTTTTTTGAAACCATTGCTTCTATCTTTGCAAATGGCGGCTTCTTAGTTAAGAAGACATTTATTGGGAATTTAACATTACTTTATAAAACTAGTAAGGCTTCTAATGATTTTTTTATTGATTTAACATTTCTCACTAAATGATAAATTATATTTGAAGAGAAAAATTTTCTTCAAAAAAAATTTCTTCAAAAAAAAATGTTTCTCTTCAAATATAATTTATCTTTCAGTGAGAAATGTTAAATCAATAAAAAAAACATCATTAGAAGCCTTACTAGCTTTATAAAGTAATGTTAAATTCCCAATAAATGTCTTCTTAACAAAGAAGCCGCCATTTGCAAAGATAGAAGCAATGGTTTCAAAAAAGCATTTGGCGATAGGGAATTACAACGTATATAAGAGAAGAATTTGCGTCTAGATCGTAACTCGCCTCGGTAGCTCAGTTGGTAGAGCACTTGTCCCGGAAAGCCAAGGGTCCCGGGTTCGAGCCTCGGTCTAGTCGAAAATTTTTCTCTTCAAATATAATTTATCTTTCAGTGAGAAATGTTAAATCAATAAAAAAACATAACATTAAAATAATTAATTTTTGCAGGTTTAATATTCTGTACTCTCTGTATCGACACATACGTTTGCATGATGTCGATGCAATAAGGTATTTACTCAAGGGTAAATATATAGCGCAAAAGCATGGCAATCTTCTTGATTTACAATGGTCTGAACATACTGAAAAGGTAAGTGTTGAACCCAAATCCATTTCTCTATTATGAATCTCTAATGTAAAGAATGCAAAATTGGAAATACTATAAAACATGTGACGCGAAAAAAGTTTGTAAGTTCCAATCATATACCAATCTAATACCAACAGACGCGAAGCGGTTGAAATTATGGAATCATGGGATGCAGCCAACATATACACGATATTTGAACTCGCGTTGTCTATGAACCTAAAAGCTACCTTAACGCAATTTAACCTGTCAAAAATTAAATTTAACCTGTGAAAGAATGCACGCTGATTTTATTTAGTGTAAGTTAATTAGTACAGACTCTATGTTGACTGCACTGGAACACAGAATATTCGTTAAAATCAATATGGCTGCCACGACTTCACGTTGTTCAATGTCGTGAAAAAATATATTCAGATAATCGTTTAAAAACATGTAAAAATCATTGTAAATGGAGGGAAATAATTTTAAAAATGAACCCCTAACAATAAAATTGGACAGGAATTTATAAAGGAATTTAAAAAGTCGCGTCACGATTATAAAGTTTAATCGTAAAATTAATTCCAATGGAGATGTTATTTATCCCACTTGTTTAAATTTATTTTTAACGTGAAATTATTTTACAGAAATCTTGAGTATTTTGAAGAACACGGATCGACAAAGATCTACTTCATATCATTAAACTCTAGATCTTCGACTTGGCGTAACGTGCCGGCTGGAGTCCCCCAGGGCAGTGTTCTCGGACCTCTTCTTTTCTCAATCTACATAAATGATTTGCCAACTGTACTAAAGCACTGCCGTTATCACCTCTATGCTGATGATCTCCAAATTTACCTACATTCACCTCCTCATTCTCTCTATAACAGCTTGATGAAAATGAATGACGATCTCATATCTATCTTTAACTGGTCTTCAAGTATCGGTCTAAATCTAAATCCTAACAAGTCACAAGTAATTCTAATGGGACAACAAAGACTGCTTACAACCTTTGACATATCTACACTTCCAAACATTACTATAAATAATATAATTATCCCTTATTCTTCTTCAGTAATAGATCTTGGACTACATCTAGACGCAAATTTAACCTGGCAAACACAAGTGAAACACATATGTAAAAAGACTTTCTCCATCTTACATTATCTTAGACGTTTAAAGAATTTTCTCCCAGTTTCGTTAAAACAAATCCTAGTGCAGAATCTTGTGTTACCACAATTCGATTATTGTGACATTATATATAATGATCTAAACTATGCCTTGTCGCAGAGACTGCAGCGTGTTCATAATGCTTGCATTCGATTCATTTTCAATATCCGCCGTTATGACCATATTTCCGAACACTTTAATAACATCTCTTGGCTCCGTCTTACTGACAGACGTAAATTGCACTCTCTTTCGCTACTTTTCAAGCTTCTGAATTCCTACATTCCCTACTTACCTGGCGTCCAGATTTGAGAAGTTATCCTCCTACCACAATATTGACACTAGGTCACAAGATAGCAGTCTGCTAACAATTCCTCTTCATAGCACTTCCTCCTATTCTACTTCCTTCACAGTAGTCTCCGCCCGCTCCTGGAATCTCCTTCCTCAAGATATCAGGGGTTGCCGCACACTTGGCACCTTTAAGTCACGCTTATACAGTTACCTGTTGTCTAATAATTAATTTTTCTCTATTTATTAATTTTATACTATGTCATTAATCTTTTCCTCGTTTTTTTATATATCTTGTACATATTATATATTTAATTCGTTAAATTTAGAGTAAATCAAAATACATTATAAATATTAATTGTATTATATTCATAACTTGTAATCGTTTATATATATATATATTGTAATTTAGATTTAAGACTTTTCTTTTGTATTTTTTTTAAACCTGGTTGAGTGGTAGACAAGGCCTTAAGGCCTTAACTCTGCCAGGTAAAATAAAGCTATTATTATTATTATTATCATCAGGTCTGCAACCGAAAAACTGCTGAAGATTGTTTCTTATACATTTTTATATACTAAAATAGGGATATATAGTCGAAAAATTCCATCACGTCAGGTTTTCTTGCAAAATTCGTTTTCATAGTTTAATTTAGAATTAAGTACCCGTTTAACTTAAAATCTGGTATCCTATTCTTGATTCTAAAATATTATGCAAAAATTACTTCTTACATTAATCTACTGTAATAATTAGAGACCGGATATCAGGGAAAATGCCTACAGTTATTGATTATATATATTGTAAAAGTGACTTCATATAAGTTCATACCGACGACCCTAGAGTTGTTTTCCATGAATTAAAGTTTGCCTACAAATGCCTATTTCAGCTTACAATGTCTATAAATGCCTATTTGCCATTTTTTCTGGAAATTAACTTAGTATTTCAATGAAATTAATTGAAATGGACAAACTTCATGACATATTTCGTTACATAGAAACCTTTAAGTGACTGGAAATATTATTTTTGATGTTGGTAACACTGAATTCAGTCTGTAGTCCTCGTTCACAGACAGGTGCTTCAAAGAGATAGTGGTGCGACAAGTGTATGTGTTTTTTTTTTACCTTTAGAATAGTTGTTTTACGATGCCTAAAGAACGGACAATAGTAAACAGTAAGAGAAACTGACCAATTTCGTGAAAGAATTTGGTGCAGAAATATTCTCAAGTGACGGTTTAATATTGTTTTGCAAAGTGTGTAAAATTTCAGTGAATTGCGTGAAGAAGTACCATGATTCGCAACTCGTATACACTGCAAAACATAAGTATGCTCTTTGTAAAAATGCGAAACAAGTTCCAAAATCATCTCTGATATCTTCGTATGCTATTGATAGCATATGTTATATTCTTTACGCAAGGCTGTAAAATTTATGTTGTAGTCCATTTTTTTTTGTAAGAGCCTATTTTGAATTTTTTAGTGCCTATGTTAATGATTTTAGTGCCTTTTTGCCTACTTATTTTGAATTTTTTAAGTGCCTAACATCCGGACTCTAGTAATAATATGTATTATGGTAAGACTCAAGAATAAATTCAAAGAGAAAATGTGTGGATAATGGGAGAGTGGAAGGGCAAGGGTAGTGTAGGTGATGTGAGGAAACTCAGATTGATCATGTCCCAATCGTTTTTACTTCGTTTATATGTAGTGATTCCCAAAAATATCCAGGGATCGATTCTGAGCTACAAAGGAGTCCATATGAGCGAAAACAAAAATTGGGGTGCATGAGATTTAAATGAGAGTTCACGAGAGTAAATTAATTTAAAAAAAATCAATGTTAGAAAGCCAAGAGGTCTACCCAAAATAAAATAATTAGGCACGTGTTCTACGAAACAAAAACGTTTGGTGACATTTATAGTGAAAAGTGTGGAATCTTACTGGCTGAGTTGAGCATGCTTATACATATTCTCTAGGGTATTAGGAATGAGTTTAAACAAAGGTATTGCCATATTTGATCATGTTTTAACGTACTATGTAAATAAGTTCAGGATCTTAATGTTGCTATATAAGCCACAATCAGTTTACATTTTGCATTCAATCTTGACAATGCTCGTGTTTTTAGTTATACAGTGTTTCAGAATAAGTATTACAGACTTCTAGGGGTTGTAGAGGGGACTTAGTAGATAAGGTTTTGATAATGAACCCATGTCCGGAAACGTACCATTTCGGTGTAAAATAGGTTTGGAGATCGTAACACAATGGGCTCATTTTGTGTGTCTAGAGTAAGTATTACAGATTTCTAGGAGTTGTACAACGAGTGTGTTCCTTGTGGCGACCCTGTTTATAGTTGCACAAAGTGTCTCTGCGACACATGTTTTTATACACACACCCCACAAGACCTTGTGTGTGCTCAAAATTTCTGCTGCCACCAAATTTCATGCAAGATGATCTTCTTCCGACTTGACAGGTATAGTACAACCCCTATAAGTTTGTAATACTTAATCTGAAACACAGAACACACGATATCAGCCCATTGTGTTTCGATCTTCCAACTTATTTTACATCGAAATAATACGTTTCCGTAAATGGGATCCTTATCAAAACTTTATCTACTTAGTCCCCTCTTCAACCCTAGATGTCTATAATAGTCATTCTGAAACACCCTGTATATTATGGATCAAAGAAGACAGATTTTGTTTTATTTCTGTTTAAAAAAGCGATTTCGTAAAGATAGTGTATTTTGCTTACTCAAGTTGATACAAAGGCTCTCCTCATAAGGTGTGCAGAAGACATGAGGAAAATCTTCGTTTATGGTTTAAGAGTATTAAACTCTCGTTTATTAATTTTGACCATCGTATAATGTGGCTCAACAACAAAACAAAAAATGATAAACAGAAGTACTCTTGAAAAGGAAGAACCTGTGAAAAATTATAGGAAATTCACATATTGGCTACACAATAAATTCCAAAAGATATTTGAGAAGTTTAATATTAAATTAGCACCGCAAAATAACTACAGTTTAAATAAACTAATAAAAACCAACAAAATGAAAAAAACTGATAAAAATTAATAAATCAGGAATATATCAAATTGAATGCATGGGTTGTGAAAAAAAAAATATATATAGGAAAAACAAAAAGAAACCTAAAAATTAGAACCAAAGAACACGTAAGAAATATTAATAATGGGGAAATAGAAAAATCTGCAGTTTCTGCTCATGTTTGGTCTGAAAAACATGATATAAATTCGGACACTAAATTATTAAAACAGTTATAAAATACAAAAGAGCTGACTATTTGGGAAAAATCTTTATTCAGAAGAACAAAAACAGAGTTATGAATTTTGAAATACCGACGGAGCGTGACCTTGTTTGGAGGTTCTTTGGCCAACCACAGGAGGAGGTGACATCGACATCTAGGGTGTGCAACATAAATCTAACCAGTCTGGACAAGCTGACGATAAAACAGAATTGTTTTGAAACATGTCCAAGAACAAATGAACATTAATATTGAGGTAAGATGATCAGACTTAAAATAATGTAATAACAAAACCATATTTTCGATTCCACGCAACTGACTGCTATTTCTATTCTGTATATGTGAAACGTTTCAATAAAACAAATAAAAACAAAATATCTTCATCGATTCGGTTGGCTATTCACAAGATGGGATAACAAGAATTCCTGTAACGTAACTTAAAACCTACGTTTAATTGCTTTCTGCACGCCATCCCTGTTTGCAATTATTTTTCCTAGGTATTTGAAACATGGCTCTTCTTCAAAATTCCCCTCATTTCTAGTAAATATTGTCCATTCCCATACAATGAAAGACCTATATTTCTATGTATAACAATATATTTAGTTTTATTGATACTGACTTCGAGCCCCAATTTCTTAGTGTGCGTTTTTGCTCTATCACTTAATATCACAGCCTCCTTCTATATCGTAGTTTAATCTCTAAACCTATAGGTACACTTACGCCATACGCCACCTGTGCTCGGACCTTATAGTGGCAGGGCATGATGCACGAATAGGGAAAGAAAGAAGGGTTTGGAAACTCCTAGGAAAAGTAGAGGAAAAGCACCCAGTAGGTGGGCCAAGAATCAGGTAGGAGAATAACATTAACCATGATTTGAGGGGTCCACCGCTGTAGTCTCTGAGGTAGCGTGCTGACTTATCACGCAGCAGACGCGGGTTCGATCCCCGGTCGGGACAAGTTTCCTGGGTGATGGTTTTTCCTCACCTGTAAGACAAATTTCAGGAAAATTTAAGGCCCAAACGACCATCATTATCTTCATTAACACATTCATTAAGTTTAAGATTAAAGTCTCTCCTGGCGTATCATTACCATCGTCATCATATATCACTGGGGCAACGTAACTCCGCTTTCTTGGCGCCCCAACCTCAGAAGTGGGTTACAATAACACCATGCCAGGAGAGAACACCAGAATGTCGAAATGACAATGTGGTGGCATTGAATGAAACATATTTGAGGGAATTAGGTTATACAGGGGATGATTGGAAAACATTAGCTGAGGATAGGGATGTATGGAGATCTTATATCTGCGCTGCCCTTAATCTACGAGTTCGATAGTGCCAGCGAGTCAGTTACACATTCCATGCAACTTATTTTACTTTGGAGACCACTGGATCCTTAATTCATATCGCATGTAAGGCCACTGAAAGCACTTGATGCAGTGTAATTAATTTGTAATATGTTTATTGTGTTGAATACACCCTCCATTATAAAGGTTACCGACTTTGGAAGATTTGTTTTATCTTCTGCCTTTTTTTAATAATTGATTGATTCTAAATTATAAAGAATCTTATATATTTAAGTCTTATATTTGATATAATACACTTTTACATGAGTACTAACATTCCAGTAAATTCCAAGCAGGTTTAGACTTACCTAGTGACGTCAGTCTCTTTATCATAAGTATCATGGCATTTATTAGGACTATTTAACGAATAAAATTAAGCTGTTTACTCACAATCATTATTTAAGTATAGTTATTTTAAAATCATTATTTAACTATAGTTATTTTAAAATATGTATATACTTAATGTAAACGGCGATGTTTGAAAACAAATGAGAAACGATAGGTACGCTTCTACTGCTTCATTTGTTTATCACACTGCAACCACATCATACTATTTATTGCCAAAGGAACGCAATATTGGAAGGAGGGGCTTTCTTTAATATGGTAATTATAAACTGATAAATATTTGGGTGAACACGACTTTGATTGGTTGTAAAACAGAAATCATTGAAACGTGATTGGTCATTGACTCCCATTTGGGGCATGAGTTAAATAGTCAATGTAATAGTGCAAGTCATTCAACAATTTTAATTAAATTAAGTTGTCCTGTATATAAATCACCATATTGTAAGGGCGTTAATATTTAAATATTAATTTTCCGATGGGGTATTTATTCCTAGCCTGACACTTAATATGAGAAGGCAGTATTAGCCAACACCTGATTATAAAATCTCTGGAATGTTCAACAAGAAGTTTCAAATAAAAATAAGTTAAAATGTACCTTCTTACGTCAGAGCCGTCGTCCTCAACTTATAAAATATGTATGCTTTTTTTTTATCTGAAGGCCTTTCAGAATCTCCAATCCATCTTCGCTACATTACTTGATGTGCTGGTCCTAATGTAGTGTTGTGAGAAGAAGTTTCCTTCTAATACATTTATATTTAATGTCGTTCCCATAATACTCAGTTGGAGAGTGACATGTGCCGGGAGCAGATCCTGTGCTCTACACCCGCGATATAATGCATCGTGTTACATTTTGTATTTTGTCTTGTCTTGTAAGCCCATGTTTCCCTTAACAGAGATTTAGGCGCTCTCCCCTACAGGGAAGAATTTGAACCATACTAATTTAGTTACACTTGTTTTCGTATAGATGTCATTTGAGTGGTCCGTGGTCAGCGTTCCGCCTCATACTGACATCTAGGAAACCAAGGTAGTACTAGGATGGGAAAATTCGGTAAATTTTGCTTAGAGGCCTTTTCATTCAGGCTTTAGGATCTTTTACGAGCCTGAAAATCTTCAGACTCCTTGTATAACATTTCTAAATTAAAGTGCCAGTGCAATTTTGAATATCTGAAAGGAACTTACAGTGAAACTAAAATTGTGAAAATGTGAAAATATTATTATTATTATTATTATTAGTAGTAGTAGTAGTAGTAGTAGTAGTATTATTATTATTATTATTATTATTATTATTATTATTATTATTATTTTCGTTTCTTATATAAATTTGCCTTTATGATTACAGTCCATTTTATTATCCCTCCGTGGTCGTAAATAGGGTTCCTGAACTGGAATTTCGTCACAACAGACTTTAAAAACTATTTAATAAGCCTTTTTGTATTCTAGGTATGGACTGGCACAATTGCAACTTTTTTCAAAGACTTTTGGAGAGAACACTGTCAACCCGACAACCTTTTATATTGGAACGAAGGAGTTACTGGAAGCTTGGTCATGTTTCCTTTCCCATACCAATGTTATCAGTTTAAATTGGATTTGTTATTGTTTGCTTTCACAGATATTCTTAGACAGAGCCTACACAAACTGAGAAGTATGCTTTATCTGTATGTTTTGTTGTAATAAATTACAATTATGTTGTGTTAAAATTATAAGGGCATTTGTTTATGTTACCGTTAATCTGATAAATATGGATAATATAATTACCAGGATTTACTCATAATAATCAGCATTTCTGGTAAATTTGGCAATTCATGAATTCAAGAATTAATCCTAGTAACATGTTACGAATAATATTCAGAATCCATGTTATGGCTAGCCTGCAGATGAGAAAGTGGCAACCGAAGAAGAAACTGATATAAATAAACAAGGACCGGATTATATGCATTTGCATGTTGCATATGTATTAGTACACTTAGATCTCTTTCACCTGTTGTTGCATATTTTAACTAAATAATTCATATTTTCGCGCTATATTTACAACATTTAAAAAATCTGTTTGGTTTTACAATGAACATTTCAAGGCCATCAATAGTGTAGTAAACGATTTCGATGGTGCAGAGGCTTTGGCAGTTTCTAGGTGCAAGGAAGTATTTAACGATTCCAGTATTTAAACAAAAAAAAAACAGTTGTGGTTAACACTAATTTTTCCCATACACCTGCAACTAATAAAAAGCTTGAAACTCAAGGCTTGGGGTTGATTGATTCTATTCAGTTAATGGATAAAATCCGTCAACTGAACTCCTTATTGCCGGAGGATATTCCCAAGAAAACTTAAGGACAAGTTTGAGAACATTTTGAACGATAATCCAGGCTTTGAACCTTTGTGTCAAATTAATAGTTTTATAAATGGGACGGGCGAGCCGTTGCCAGAAATAATAAATGCCAAAATAGCAGTCAAATTTAAATACTGTCCAATTACTTCAGTTGACGTAGAACGGTCCTTTTCTGTTTATAAACATATTTTGAGCGATCGAAGACTCAACCTTACTACCGAACATTTGGAACTGTATCTGATCGTTTTCTGCTTACAGTAGCAGCAAAATGTAGAATATTTTAATTTGTGAACAATATTTTTGCATGATACTGATTAATAATTTATCATTTATCAGTGATGAATGATAATATTAATAAATAGATAACAAAATACTAATTATTATGTTAATTTAGGAAATAAAATATTTAATAGAGTATAATTATGTTTTTTATTATTTGGTATTGCATATGTTGTCATTTCCACGCATATTTTAAACATTCTTCAAGCATATTGGCATTGCATATTTCGAGCTTGTTATATTGCATATAATCTAGTCTCTAGTAATTACATATGGGGGGGCTATAAGAGACACTTAATTAAGAGATAATATTTAGAATCCTATGTTTGTGGATACCCTTCAGATGAGAAATGGCAACCAAAAAGAAACTGACAAATAAGAATGGGAGCTATAAGAGCTACTAGGGCCTATTAAATCGACAGCATCAGAAAACGTAGGTTATTTTAAAAAAGACAACAATAAATGACACTATAAAGAAAAGAAAGCTTGCAAAAATAAATTGGTTACATGACAAAAATTAAGTAAATTTAAAACAACTGGGCAGCTTTAGACGAGAGAACACTAGGTTATTAAAGACCAAAAAGATTAAATATTCGAGAGAGAATATTAATAATCTTGAAATGAATACGAAAAATAGGAACGTCAGATAATTATATCAGGTGATTAGAATAGAGAGAATGTATTTCAGCCTAGAACAAACATATTAAAAACATTTTTCGTAAGTGGAATACAAATGCAATACAGTCTGTATAATAATATTTGTTCACATTATAAATTCGGGTACTCGATTGTACATTGATTTAGATATAGACTTCCACATTACATCTCTTTTAAAACCATAATCTGCACTCAGTCATTCACTCAGCCTCCTTTACACAGAAAAATAAGGACTTTTATTAAGAGTGAATAATGTATTAACTTGCAATTATTATCAGAAGTAGGGCATATTTATATTCAAATGAAATGGAATTAAAATAGGAATGCATTGGTAACAAAATCAAAATGATATAACCTACCATAAAACAATTCCATATGCAATAAATAAAACACTAGTACTAAGTGATTAGCGCTCGGTCATAGACCTGAACCTTTGCTATTGTGGTGAACCATACTAGTAAACATCATACAATGGAACGGTAAACCCTTATACAATAGAAAAAAAGTTTGCAGTTTCCTTTGTAGAAGGGACTTACAAGACTGTGCTTATTAAATAGTTATAACAATAGCTAAATCCCAAAACTACACTGCTCAAAAAAATTAGGGGATATTGTAGAATAACCTATTAAGACTATGTTTTTAGGAACAGTATTAGATGCAATCACTTTCTATTACTCCAAAAGAATTTAAAGAAGAGTTTGATGTCATTACGTAACCTCTGTCCACACCAGATGTCAAATAGATCCTGATTAGGAATATGGCAAACAAACAAAGCAGCATTAACATAGGTGAAAATGTTTCTTTAGTATGGTGTATGGTCTCCTCGAACGGCCAGCACTGCCTCACACCTGTGTGGCATTGATGCAATGAGGTTAGCAATGAGTTCTTGGGAGATACGTGGCCACTCTTCCATAAGAGCAATGTGCAATTCTGGAACAGTTGTGGGAGGTGCTGGTCTGCCTACAATGCGCCTGCCTAATGCATCTCACATATGCTCAATCGGATTTAAGTCCGGGGAGGAAGCTGGCCATGCATACGCTCGATACCCTCCACTTCCAGCATGTCGTCCACCAAGCCAGGTCTGTGGGGTCGTGCATTATCGACCATAAAAGAAAAGAATCACCTATGGCACCAGCATAAGGCACGACAAAAGGTCGGATAATCTCATCTCTATACCTTACCGCAGTCAAAGTACCACCTTGGATGACGTAGAGGTCCGTACGTCTACCACTACTGACTCCTGCCCACACCATCAATCCACCGCCACCATATGGGGATCTTTCACATACAAAAGCTGGATTGTTTCGTGTCCCTTTTTCCCTCCAGGTGAATACACGCCGATTATCACATTCCACGTTGAATCGCGACCCACCAGAAAAAAGAACTGATCTCCATTTGGCATGCCTCCACCCACGATGTTCCTCCGCCCAGTTTCTGCGATCTCTACGGTTTGTGGAGTTAACCTGGTACACACCATGGGCCTACGGGCATAGTGCCCACTTCCATGCAGTCGATTACGGACAGTTTGAGTTGACACCCTGCGTCCTGTTGCTGTTTGAAGTGTATTTCGCAGTTGAGTTGCATTCTGCTGTCTATTCCGACGGGCTGTTAACATGAGGTAACGGTCATCCTTTGCTGTTGTTGCCCGTGGTCGACTTGTCCGGCTCTTCTGTGAACAGTATCTGTTCTTTGAAAACGATTCCAAAGTCTGGAAATCACACTTTGAGACACCCCAATGGCTTGTGTCACCTCTTGTTGTGTCTGTCCAGCTTCTATCCTTCCTATGACCCTCCAAGCCATTGGTTCAGGTAAATCACGTTGTCGAGGCATTACTGTCCCTAAGGCAAGTCATTCACTAACTGAAAACTGGACTGGATTTAAAAACAGCAACAAAACATTCACCTCCACACACACCTTTCACGTCAACAGTACAGACAACTGCCCTCTGGTGTGGTACCGAGGTTACGTAACAACTTCAAACTCTTGTTTACATTATCCTGGAGTAATAGAAAGTGATTGCATCTAATACTATTCCAAAAAAAAACATGGTCTTAATAGGTAATTCTACAATATCCCCTAATTTTTTTGAGCAGTGTACTTACTATAAGCGAATAAGCGACCGGGTTTTCCTAGGCAAGCTACGGAAAAAAGCCATCACAAACTAATTTAACTAGAACATGTGCGCTATCCGCAGGAGTCTTCTTTGGCGGCATAAGGTAGATGCCGGCAAACGAAATCCGCCCTAGTAAATATTACTCTCTTATGGACAACCCTGGAAATTTGATATTAGCACGCATATAAAATAAAGAGAGGGGATAAGACCACAAACGCTTAAGTTTAACACCCCTGACAACGCCCTCAAGATATGGTTTACAAATCAACATTGTTGTAACATATGAACTTTTTGTGAGACGCTAAGACTTTGGTGGAAGTGACGGATGCCGGCCCACTCAGAGAAAATAAATATTCATTCTTAGCGAAATTTAAAGTGAGTAGCGAGTGTGCCAAGCCGAGAGGCACATCGCTTTGCTTAAGTAAAAATAAGTCACTAGCGAGTGTCAGTAGAGGCGGCACATCGCTTTGTCCAAGTCATAACTACTAGCTTGTGCGCCAGCCGCAAGCACATTTCCTCTAAGTTTCGGCGCTATCATTTAGAGCTGTAATGGAATTCTTGGTAGTTGCATTTGTTGTAAATGGAAAATCCAGTTTGACCTGTATTTGTCAATAATATCTAATATATTACCGATATTTAGTTCTTGACAAATATATTCATTTGTTTTATGGTAAAGCAGAGAGTATCCTGCAAGAGGTCTAAGTAATTTCATATCTGCTGCTTCAATTCTCCTCCTCTGAGATGTGGTTAAGACCCAGTTTTCTGAACCGTATAAAAGTGTAGTTAGTACTAAACGATCTGTATAGTCTTAATATACTTCATTTTCCACTTTTCTGAATATATTTTGTTTGATTCTGCCAATTAATTGAAGAAATATTGTTAATTTGTGTTCTAAGTGATTTGAAATTTGGTATGAAGTATTGCAGCCTAGATAATTGAATTCACAAACTTGTTCTAATGCTGTTCTATACAAGTAAGCAGAGTTGGATGGTTTAAATCAAATAGTTAATTCTAATTCCTTCACAAACGGAATCTTTGACAGTGAACTTAAAGGAAGTCAATAACCAGGCATGCACTCGCTATTTTACTTACACACATTCAATGACTTTAATCAGATAAAAAAAATAGAGCCAGAAATATTATTTTTTGTACCACCGCTGTGGTCTCGGGGTAGCGTGCTGCCTATGTCTTGAAATTGACGTTCCACTTTTATTGGCACTTTGACTTACATTTGTCATATTTGACGAAGGCTTGACGTTGAAGGCTGTTGGTGACCGGAAACGTATATTTATTATTTACTGCACTTGTGTAAATAATTATTTGTAACACTAAAAAATTCGTGCCACATGCCCTGCCCATCGCAGTCTACGAGACTTAACTGTTCTCATATCTGGATTCCTCTAAAGACCATGTAGTTCACTGTTATGTACTCTTCTCCATTCACCTGTCTGTTCATCTCCCTTTGGTCCAATTTTTTTTTCTAAGAACTGTGTTATCAAATACTCGTAATCTCCTTTCCTCCCTTAAAGTAAGAGTCCATGCTTCGTATCCATATAATAAAACTGGTAGAATAATAGTTTTATGTATTTTCAGTTTAACGTTTTTTGAAAGGAGTTGAGACGTCAAGAGTCTCTGTAATGCATAATAGCATGCATTTCCAGAATTAAGCCTACGTTCAATAGAAAAGCTGTAAATTCTGGAGACGGAACGGATCAAATAGTCCAATCCTTGAAGATCGTGATGATGAAAAACTGAACTTGGGTGTTGATATATTCTATGGAAGTATTTCAATAAATCATCTATCCCGGTTAAGCTAGCGTTATACTCGTATTAAGGTTCGCAGTTTTAAATCCTGTCTGGATAGATTTTTTTTTTTGCCTAAAAATATTGAATACAGCTTCCTTCGCGAGGAAAGCAATGCCTCGAGACCGTGAAAATACATAAAATAATCTCAAGTCTGAAATAAGAGTCATCTGAGCAAAATCCGTCGGCCCTTTCACATTGAGCTTTGAATTACTAAAGTAATGATCCGAGTTGTCAAAGATCGTAGATAAATGCAATACACTAGATCATTGTTTCCCAATTTCAAAGAGTTCGCCAAAACTTTTCCGTAATGGCGGGTTTCGAGGTTAACCCTATTAACATTTCCTTCATTTCTGCGCATTGTCATAATAATAATAATAATAATAATAATAATAATAATAATAATAATAATAATAATAATAATAATAATAATAATAATAATAATAATAAAAATAATAATAATAATAAAAATAATAATAATAAAAAAAATAATAAAAAAATAATAATAAAAAAAAATAATAATAATAAAAATAATAATAATAAAAAATAATAATAATAATAAAAATAATAATAATAAAAATAATAATAATAAAATAATAACAATAAAAAAAATAATAATAATAATAATAATACATGCACAGTGTTCTGCCCATGAGCAGGAATATCACTGCAAACTCAGCATTCTCCACTCTTTCCTTAACTCAGCTTTATTTTTTTGTATCCGTACAAACCATTTATTTTAATATTGTCTATCATCTGATGTCTTTTTCTGCTCTTTCTTTCTGTTGACCATTCCTTCTAGGGCATCCGTCAGCAGGCAGTTTCTTCTTACTTTTTTTCCAAATTCTTTTCCTCTTCTTTATGAGTTCCAGCATTGTTCTTTCCTTCACCCACTCTGTCTAGCACATCTTTATTTTTTATTTTGTCTGTCCACTTTATACGTTCCATCCTTCTCCATGTCCACATCTCAAAAGCTTCGAATCGCTTTTCCTCATTCCGTCGTAATGTCGAAGTATCTTACCCATACAATGCTACACTCCACACAAAGCGCCTCACTAGCCTCTTCCGTAATTATTTTTCCAAAGGTCCGCAGAAAATGCTTTTCTTCTTGTTAAAGGCTTCTTTTGCCATTGCTATCCTCTGCTTTATTTCTTGACCGCAGTTCATGTTAATACCGATAGTACAACCCAAGTATATAAATCTCTCCACTTTCTCAATGGCCTCACCTTTAATCCTCATGTTTATCTTCTTTGGTTTCCTTCCTATAATCATGGTCTTCGTCTTATTTATATTTACCTTCATTCCATAATCCTCGCACTTGTCATTTAGCTCCATCAGCTTGTTTTTCAGTGTCATTGCATCTTCTGCTAGGAAAGCCATATCAGCATATCTTACGCACTTAATTCTTCTTCCTCCCGTGTTTAGGCCTCCAGTATTCTTGAAGCAGTTCTAATAATAATAAATATTATTATTGTTATTATCATTTTAAAATTAAATTAACCCTATAATGTCCCTTGTTATATATATATATATATATATATATATATATATATATATATATATATATAAATAAATAATAAGGGACATTATAGGGTTAATTTAATTTTAAAATATATATATATATATATGTAACATCGGGAATTTATCACATAATTTCAACATTAAATTAATATTTGTCCCGCGCCGTAGCCGAGCGGTTAAGATAGGAAGCCTTGGCGCAGAGCTACGGGACTTGCGCTGGTTCGAGTCTCCATGGGGGAAGAAATTTTCTCATGGTATTTCGGCCAGTATGGGACCGGTGCCCACCCAGTATCGTGAGGCAATTGGGTAGCTACAATAAGTAGCGGCTCCAGGTTGAGGAACCAGCTATAACGGCTGGGGGACTCTACATGCTAACCACATGTGACCCCTACACTGGCTGTTGATCATCTACCTCTGTGATTGACACATGTGGATGTGAAGGGTCAGCAGCCGGCTGGTAAAAGGGCAACCGCTGAAAAGTGGAAAGACCCTCAATCGGAAATTAATATTTACCGCGAATCCCTGAGCAGGTTTTAACCGCTCAGGGTTAAGTTAATTTAAGGTTAATAAACTTTTTACTTGGAATTAAATTTTATGCAAGTCTACTGTATGTATATTTAAAAGTCAGTGGTTCACCCAACTCAGATCGTTGTGAAAGGAGATCGCGAGTCGAAAAAGGTTGGGAACCGCTGCACTAGAACAAATGGTATTTAATGATGAGGGAGACATCAACACAGAAACTGGATAATAATAATAATAATAGCTTTATTTTACCTGGCAGAGTTAAGGCCTTAAGGCCTTGTCTACCACTCAACCAGGTTTAAAAAAAATATACAAAAGAAAAGTCTTAAATCTAAATTACAATATGTATATATAAACGATTACAAGTTATGAATACAATACAATTAATATTTATAATGTATTTTGATTTACTCTAAATTTAACGAATTAAATATA
Organism: Diploptera punctata; assembly: GCA_030220185.1. Lineage (NCBI taxonomy): Eukaryota > Metazoa > Arthropoda > Insecta > Blattodea > Blaberidae > Diploptera > Diploptera punctata. The sequence goes on along the minus strand of JASPKZ010004767.1, from coordinate 32,316 downwards.
TAATATGTACAAAATATATAAAAAACGAGGAAAAGATTAATGACATAGTATAAAATTAAATAAATAGAGAAAAATTAATTATTAGACAACAGGTAACTGTATAAGCGTGACTTAAAGGTGCCAAGTGTGCGGCAACCCCTGATATCTTGAGGAAGGAGATTCCAGGAGCGGGCGGAGGCTACTGTGAAGGAAGTAGAATAGGAGGAAGTGCTATGAAGAGGAATTGTTAGCAGACTGCTATCTTGTGACCTAGTGTCAATATTGTGGTAGGAGGATAACTTCTCAAATCTGGACGCCAGGTAAGTAGGAATGTAGGAATTCAGAAGCTTGAAAAGTGGCGAAAGAGAGTGCAATTTACGTCTGTCAGTAAGACGGAGCCAAGAGAGGTTATTAAAGTGTTCGGAAATATGGTCATAACGGCGGATATTGAAAATGAATCGAATGCAAGCATTATGAACACGCTGCAGTCTCTGCGACAAGGCATAGTTTAGATCATTATATATAATGTCACAATAATCGAAGTGTGGTAACACAAGATTCTGCACTAGGATTTGTTTTAACGAAACTGGGAGAAAATTCTTTAAACGTCTAAGATAATGTAAGATGGAGAAAGTCTTTTTACATATGTGTTTCACTTGTGTTTGCCAGGTTAAATTTGCGTCTAGATGTAGTCCAAGATCTATTACTGAAGAAGAATAAGGGATAATTATATTATTTATAGTAATGTTTGGAAGTGTAGATATGTCAAAGGTTGTAAGCAGTCTTTGTTGTCCCATTAGAATTACTTGTGACTTGTTAGGATTTAGATTTAGACCGATACTTGAAGACCAGTTAAAGATGGATATGAGATCGTCATTCATTTTCATCAAGCTGTTATAGAGAGAATGAGGAGGTGAATGTAGGTAAATTTGGAGATCATCAGCATAGAGGTGATAACGGCAGTGCTTTAGTACAGTTGGCAAATCATTTATGTAGATGAGAAAAGAAGAGGTCCGAGAACACTGCCCTGGGGGACTCCAGCCGGCACGTTACGCCAAGTCGAAGATCTAGAGTTTAATGAAACGTATTGTTGACGACCGTGCAGGTATGAGTCGAACCAGGATACAGCGCTGTCAGACAAATGTAGGTGCTTGAGCTTTATCATAAGTAAGTCGTGGTCTACTGTGTCAAAAGCTTTGCTGAAGTCAAGTAAGGTTAAAGGAGTCAATTGACGTCTGTCCACGGCTTCACGAATATCTTCGGTAATTTTTAGCAAAGCTGTGGTTGTGCTATGGCCAGATCTAAAGCCGGATTGATAAGGATCAAGGAGGTGATTTTCTTGGAGATAATCAGTCATTTGCTTATGTACAATATATTCCAGGGCTTTAGATAATGTCGGAAGGATGCTAATCGGTCGGAAGTCATTACAGTTAGTAGGTGTACTTATTTTTGGTATAGGCCGAACTCTAGACTGTTTCCATACAATAGGGAAGATAGAAGTTATAAGGGAAGCATTGAAAATATGAGTCACTGTGGGTAGAATAATGTCAATGATTTTATTTAGCATTAAAATGCTGATGTTATCTGTTCCTTGCGCATTGGATTTAATCCGCTTGAGTGCTTTTTTAACGTCTATAGGCGAAATGTCGTAAAAGTAAAATTTATCTCTTCCTATATGTGGGGATGGGGATAAGTCTTTAAGAATGTCTATTTTAGTCTTGTTGTCTGGAGGTGTCTTGGGTATTGAGGTAAAATGTTCATTTAAGTCATCTACAGAAATGTCTATAGAGTCAGTTGAGGGATTCAACTGTCTAAGTCCCATTGCACGGAGCTTTCGCCAAGTGTCCCGTGCACTTATTTCAGGTCCGATTATACTGTGGGCGTCACGTAGTTTGGCATTACGTATAGTTGTGTAGTTGTGTTTCTAAGTTCTTTGTACAGTTGCCAGTTCTCGTCATTTTTATGTCGTCTGTATGTTCGGTATGCTTTGTCTCGTTTTGACATAAGTTCATGTATTGAATCATTCATCCAGGGAGCAGGGGAGCGGGAAAATCGTCGGGTTTTTACTGGTGCATGTCTGTCGTATAGTTGTAGTATCAGTGTATTAAATGTGTCTACTTTTTCATCAACTGATCTAAGATTCCATATTGAATACCAAGGTAGTTCTAAAGCGTCTGATTTTAGTTTAGTATCGTCTATGTTTTGTAAATTTCTGTACGTAATTAATTTAGAGCGTCTTTTAGGACATTGGAGTGAGTATTCTACGAATACAATGTCATGAGCAGATATGCCAGGAGCAGGAATTTGTCCATATGACAGTACTTTCTGTGGATGTGTACTCACAATTAAGTCCAGTAGAGTGTCGGAAGTAGCAGTGTGGTGTGTGGCAGAGAGAGGAACAATGGTCATATTAAAGCTTTGGAACATATTTTTAAGTTGTATGGCTGGTGAGTCAGTCTGAAGAAGATTTGTATTAAAATCACCTGCGACAATAACGTGTTCATAATGAGGCAATGAATCGTTCAGAGCGTTTTCTAGATCCGAAAGGTGCCAATTTTTGGAGGTTTGTATACAATGCATAAGAGACATTTTTTTAGACTGGCTTGAATTTCTACGAATAAGAACTCGGGGCGAGCGGAATATACAGAAGGGGACTTGTGGACAATTCTTGGATTAAGCTCATTTGATATAAAGGCACAAACTCCTCCACCTCTTTTATCTATTCTGTCATTTCTGAGCAGTGTATATCCGTCTAGGTGAACAAGGGACGAAGGTATGGATGGGGTGAGCCAGGTTTCCGAAATTAAAATGGCGCTCAGTCCAAGAGATGAAAATATGGTTTCAAACTCATCAAAGTGGGACAGAATGCTTTGTGAATTTACGTGAGCGATTTTAAGTGATGATTTATCAATAGAAAATGCATTCTTAAGTAGACTGGTAGTTGTTTTTGGAGGGATGGTAGGGATTGAGGAATGTTGATACCTGTGTTAAAAGCTGTCTGCACAATAAGAGGGTGATTGCAGAAGGTGAGTGAGTCAAGGGTTGCAAATAATTCATCATTTGTCAGCTCAATGTTGCCAATAGCAGAAAGTAAAAATAAACTATGTACTGTAATAACTCTAATAAAATTAAAATAATTTAGCTAAACAAATAACTTAAAAAATGAAAATAAAACAAGTAAGTTGTCCTAAATAAAAAATAATAAACTTAAAACTTACCTAAATTAGAAATAAATTAACAATATAATTGTTAGCAAAGAAAAGACAAATAAAGTAAACATATTTTACACTCAGGTCCTATCTAGTTGATATCCGTAGAAGATCTAATTTTGCGTTTTTCGCCATTTACTTTGGCTATGACGGCACCGTCCATTGTCCATACATTTTGAAAGAGGAATGACGGCAATAAAGGCAGAGTGGACCAGATAGGCTCAGATTCGCCTTAAAATGTGCGAATATTCAAGATGAAAATTTTAATAACTTTCATATTTTTATTTTTTGTGCATGACTATTTATCACAATTTTACATGTTTATTAAAACTTCGGAAAATGAGTGTTCACGCCAGCGACGGATTCAGGAGATGTGTCAGACACTTTCTAAACCCCGTAATATCCGAGTCCATCCAAAATAATTAGTCTCACTACGTCACTGAATAAAGATACGTATCTTATACCTATATTACTACTATTATTGTCGTAAGTAATTCCAAGAGTCATTTCCAACATATCGATAAATTCACGAAGTGACTCTGCGATTCGTGAATTTATCATTAGTAATGCCACGAGTGATTTCCTAATTATCGATAAATTCACGACTCACGAAGTGAGGAGTGAATTTATCTAGAGAATTTGGAAATCAAGAGTGGTATTTGTTAGGACTATTTAACGAATAAAATTAAGCTGTTTACTCACAAATCATTATTTAACTATAGTTATTTTAAAATATTTATATATTTAATGTAAACGGCGATGTTTGAAAATAAATGAGAAACGATAGGTACGTTTCATCTGCTTCTTTTGTTTATCACTGCAACCAGATCATACTATTTATTGCCAAAGGAACGCAAATATTGTAAGAATGCTCTCTAGTGGAGAAAAAATGAAACACATCAAATTGTATATTAATTCATTTCTGATGTATGATGTAAATATAACAATTATATTTTTCTGGATTGTTACCTGGGAAAAAATACATTTAAGAAAGTGCAAACAGTGGTTTCTTTTTTTGGTGGTATAATAAATTGCTACAAATGTTTTTATATTAACTCCCGCATGCGGCATGTGTTGACATTCATGCACTATATATACAATCTAGTAGCCGTATTTCTAATGGGCTCAGTCACTACAAAATAATGGTCAGACCTGTTCAGAATATTAAAAGGGAGAAGCTTTCTTTAATATGGTAAATATAATACTGATAAATATTTCGTGAAACACGACTGATTGGTTGTAAAACAGAAATCATTGAAACGTGATTGGTCATTGACTCCCATTTGGGCATGAGTTAAATAGTCTACAGGATTTGTAAATCAAGAGTGGCATTTGTTAGGACTATTTAATGAATAATATTAAGCTGTTTACTCACAAATAATTATTGAAATATAGTTATTTTAAAATATTTATAAATTTATGTGTCGGCCGCGGTGGACTTAGTGGTTATGCTCCTTGCCTCTGGTCCCGAGGGTCGCGAGTTCAAACTCGGCCGGGGTCCATGGATTTTTTAGGACGGAAAAATCCAAGGAGCAAGTCCTCCGGGAGGGACTTTAAGCCGTGGGTCCCGAGTCTGAAGATTTTCAGGCTCGTAAAAAATCCTTAAGCCTGAATGAAGAGGCCTCTAAACAAAATTTACCGAATTTTCCCGTCCTAGTACTACCTTACTTTCCTAGATGTCAGTATGAAGCGGAAGGCTGACCACGTACCACTCAGAATTACATCTATACGAAAACAAGTGTAACTAAATTAGTATGGTTCAAATTCTTCCCTGTAGGGGGAGAGCGCCTAAATCTCTGTAAAGGGAAAACATAGGCTTACAATACAATACAACAATAAAATACTGTCATAAACAATATGAGTAGTAGAAAGGGAACGTTCATTGAAGTTCGAAAATTAATTAAGATAATTCGAAAAAGCTATTCTGTACGTAAAATCGGAGAGAACGGTAGGAAAAACTAATTCTGCTATACAAAAAAGAAGTAAAGCTAAATATAAGGAAGAAATGCATAATACAGTAAGAAGGGGAAGAAAAGTAAGACTCTTACCAATATACAGAAAAAAGCGTTAAATGTAAGTTAGAAAAATGCAATTCAAAATATTCAAAGACACACTAAATGAACAGAACATGAAATCGAAACATGATGTTCGGGGATCGTTCGGGCCTTAAAGTTTCCTGACATTTGCCTTTCAGGAGAGAAAAACCCCCGAAAAAAACCTCATCCAGGAAACTTGTCCCGGCCGGAGATCGAACTCGGGCCTTCTGCGTGATAAGGCAGCACACTATTTTGAGACGACAGCAGTGAACTCTGCTTCAGTCAAGTGTGACAAGGCCTCGCCAACCGACATGTATATCACAGACCTTCTATAATAGGGGGTTCATCTCATCTCAGCCCTCGACCTGACATTGCACCGGACACAAGCTGCAGGTTTATTTTTTTCTAGTTACGATAGTACGGCGAACACGTTTCGTTAATGGAACTGCTATCACGGAAACCAGCCATGGAGTTTATTACAGTTGTGACGTAATAATCTCGCTTATCTTATATAAATTGAGATACAGAAAAGAATAAAAACAGTCTATAATTACATGTTAGTGGCCTATGACAAGAGACATGGCGTCTACAGTAATTGTCAAAGTGAAGCAAGGAAGCTTGAGAGGTAAAAAAATAACAGCATACAATGGCTCGACTTACTACAGTTTCCAAGGGATTCCATACGCTAAACCTCCCATTGGGTCTCTCAGATTCAAGGTAAGGTAGACAAAACACATTACATGTTGCTTACATAGTATGTACTGGGGAGTGAAAGATGTGCATGGAAGCTTCTAATAGGAAAATTAGAGGGAAAACGCCCAGTTGGTAGACCAAGAATGAGGTGGGAGAATAACATTAACTATGATTTGAGGGAAGTAGATTATACAAGGAATGATTGCAAAATATTAGCTCAGGATAGGGATACATGGAGAACTTATGTCCGCGAGGCCATGAACCTGCGGGTTCGATAGTGCCAATTAGTTTTACAAAAACAGTCAATGTCAATTTTTAACGAAAATTAGTTAAGAACACCACGTAGATGCGCATTTTTGTCACTATCTGAAATGTGTTTAAAAGCCAAAAACGGTATGTGTAAAAAAAAACCGATTCTAGAAAAATAGGCCATGTCATTCTGCTTTCCAACAAAAATTGTCCTTGACAACTGACATGGGATGTTATTTTATTTTCAGCACTGAACTGATTAGGTGCATTATGTATTATTATGTATTAGTTTATTACGATGCGAGATTAGGAAGTGGTTTTTACAGAAGCGAGGAAAAGTTTAAACACCGAACGATAGCGAGGTTTTTAATTTCCGAGATTCTGTAAAACACTTTACAAACGTGCGTTGTATATAATTTTTTGCACGATGGTGTTTTCAAAATATATTCGCGTTCATTATAGACAATTGACTAACGCTAACAATGTGGGCAATGTTTAATAGTTGAAACTACAAGAGGCCGCGACACCAATTAGTTATAAAATGGTGGCAAGTACGTGTTTATTGTTTTATATTGTTTCAAATAAAGTTCAGTTCATTTAAAATACAGTGATATGTTTCGTATAATGTATATTAACACTACTTTTTTGGATATTTTGTGTGTATATATATATATATATATATATATGTAGTATACATAGAGGGCAGTGGTTTTACTTCCCACACGCGTTTTGTAATATGTAATATTACAGTATAGTTATTTAGGTAGGAAGTTGAACTTTCAATCATGGTCGCCAATGCTGTAAGTACGACGAAACGCACTGTCGTACAAAAATATTTATAACCATCTCGTCAGATTATATTATTAATAGATCTATATGATGTGATTTCCTGCTAATTTATTGATATTACAAAGCAATACTAAATATTAATTATTTTTTTTTTGCAAATGCCCCAGGTTGTCTTTCGACATTCCTGATGTTCTCTCCTGGCATGGCGTACCTGTAACCCACTTCTGAGGTTGGGGCGCCCGTAAGGCGGGGTTGTGTTGCCCCGATGATATGATGGGTGATGATGATAGTGGTGGGCCAGGAGAGTCCCTAATCCTAAGCTTAATCTAAGATGAATATGAATGATGATTGCGATGGCCAAATGATTTCGGGGACCGTTTGGGCCTTAAAGTTTTCCTGACATTTGTCTTACAGGTGAGGAAAAACTCCGATAAAAACCTCACCCAGAAAAATTGTCCCGACCGGGGATCGAACCCGTGCCCGCTCCGTGACAAGGCAGCACGCTACCTCGAGACCACAGCATTGGACACGTTAGATTAATATTGCAATGTTCATTTTGTATGATTTTAATACAAAAATACCTATGTCACTCGCCCCATATTCAGTAATTTTTATTTATAGCTCTCTAATACATAACAACTTAAATGTGTTTATCACATATCTGATTCTTATATCCCGAAGAAGGGGCCTACTTTTTTTTATTTGGATGCTACAATTATTTATATGGGCTGGAGTTGCTTTTTGTTTTGCTGAAAAATCGAAAATTTTGACAAGGGGTGTTTTCGAAATAATATTTTTATTTTTTTCTCCCTGAATTATAAAATTAAGATTGATTAGAGAATTATTAAGTAAATACTGATTCGTTTCAAGTTATTATTCTTCCAAAAGATGAACTAAATCGAATTAATAAATACACCCCCGCTGTAACAAGAGGTTAATAATGTACCAGAATTTGAATTGGAATACATCTAAAATGGAATCTTAATTGATTGCATTAAGGGCTGCTGAAGGTTGGATTTTAGATCCATCCATAGTAATTCTGCCCAAGGGCAGGTCTTTCACTGCAATCATAGCATTTCCATGCTATGTTTTGCAGCTTTACTAGGTAATTGTAGGTGTGGTAGTTTCCCGTTGTTTTCCACGCCGGTGAAGGATGATGATGATGATGATGATAATGATAAGGATGATGATGATGATGGCCATATGATTTCGGGGACCGTTTAGGCCTTAAAGTTTTCCTGACATTTGTCTTACAAGTGAGGAAAAACCCCGATAAAAACCTCACCCACAAAAACTGTCCCGACCGGAGATCGAACCTGGGCCCGCTGTGTGACAAGGCAGCACGCTACCTCGAGACCACAGCGGTGGACGGATTTTAGATAAAGTTTTTAAAACTGTATCTCCAAAGACGCAAACATAGCGATTTATCAGCAAGTCGAATATAGAATCTTTATTTATTTTCCTAAAAAAAAAACTGATCTAAGCTTATTTAAAAGTGTCGAACTGCAGTAAAAACAAATCATAACATTAAGTTAATACATTTTCCATATTGTTTATAATAATTCGAGGCAAACTTAAATAGTTACTAATTCTTCTTTCCGTTATTTTATTAGAATATAAAAAACAAATCTTATAGGATGCATTGACAATTTAAAGTTTTAATTATATTCGTCCCAGCGGGCCCGGGTTCGATCCACGGTCGGGACAGTTTTTCTGGATGAGGTTTTTATAGGGGTTTTTCCTCACCTGTAAGACAAATGTCAGGAAAACTTTAAGGCCCAAACGGTCCCCGAAATCATATGGCCATCATCATCATCATCCTTATCGTTATCATCATCATCATCCTTCACCGGTGTGGAAAGCAACGGGAAGCTACCACACCTACAATTCCCTAGTAAAGCTGCAAGCATAGCATGAAAATGCTATGAATGCAGTGAAGGACCTGCCTTCGGGCAGAATTACTTTAGATGGAATTACATTGGATGGTAAACATTACGACGAAGCTAACGTGGAGTTTGCTACACCAAATTCTTAATTTCGGGTTTCAAGTAAAACCTACTTTTAATAGTCACATTTCGCTGATTTTTGGAGACTACTTTCTTAGTTTTGTTTTAGCAGCATAAACCTAGTTTCGTTGCGAAACATCAAAAACTGCAACAACTAGAGCGATTTTTATATTTTCGTTTCAGATTAACTACTACACCAATGGTCTGATTGTGATGGTTAATGAACTCGATCTTACGCCCTTGACAAGCCCGCATTTGTTTTGGTCTTCCTCTAATTCTGAATTCTTTAGGTTTGTAGACGTCACTGACTCGCGAGTAGAAAGACCCGCGCAAACCACCGAAATTTCTAGACTGTCATTCCAGACGTCTCTACACCCTATTTCGGGAAAGATCGGTGGCCAGAAGGTTTCATTCGGGAGTGTCTAGACCTTGGGCCCGGAAGTTTCCCTGCCATACCCTGTGGCGAGAGCGGAGGCCAGTGTGTCTCAGCAGCGGTATAGAGAGAGTAGAGAGAGAGAGAGAGAGAGAGAGAGAGAGAGAGAGAGTGATAGTGAGTGAAGGAATATGAAACTGTGAAATAATTGTGAAGGAGATAAATATTGAAACAAGATTAATTGTGAGTGAAAATTGTGATTCGTTTGCTACTGAGAATTTATAGAAGTAAATAAAGTGATTGTGGCACTTTTAACCAACTGTGTAATCGTTTTTGTCGAAACAACGTGAAGTCGAACCACCCTGCCAATGTACATATAAACTTATAGTCCATTCGCTGCAAATTATCCTGCCAATTATTCTGATAAGTTTGAATGTATGAGACGCATCGTAATAAACTAATTCATAATAATACATAATGCACCTAATCAGTTCAGTGTTGAAAATAAAATAACATCCCATGTCAGTTGTCAAGGACAATTTTTGTTGGAAAGCCAAATGACATGGGCTATTTTTCTAGAATCGGGTTTTTTTTACACATACCGTTTTTGGCTTTTAAACACATTTCAGATAGTGACAAAAATGCGCATCTACGTGGTGTTCTTAACTAATTTTCGTTTTTAACGAATTTTTTGTTTGAGTCACTATTTATATCAAAATAATCTACTAATCAAAAATTAAATTTGCTAAATAAGTAAATTCAAGAACTTGTTCAATAATTTTTTTTTCCTTCTAATTATATGTTCAAATACTTTCCACACATGCCCACGGCTATGGTAATATTCATGCTTACGTTTTAGCCATATTATTTAACTGAAGTCCACCGCTGTGGTCTCTGGGTTAGGTTTTTATCGGGGTTTTTCCCCACCTGTAAGACAAATGTCAGGAAAACGTTAAGGCCCAAACGGTCCCCTAAATCATATGGCTATCATCATCATCACCCTCATCATTAACATAATCATCATCCTTCACCGGTGTGGAAAGCAACGGGAAGCTATCACACATACAATTCCCTAGTAAAGCTGCAAGCGTAGCATGAAAATGATATGATTGCAGTGAAGGACCCGCCTTCGGGCAGAATTACTATGGATGAATTTATTTAACTGAAAGGCAGCTCTCTGTAAATTAACTTCTGATGTAGCTAAGATAACTAAATCATCTGCGTTCAACTGGCCTATCACTTGGAGTGTACTATTTAAAATTTTAATTCCTTACTGAAGCGTGTCTTTTGGTTATATTATAACCATTCATAATTTTAATATAAACAGCTTTGCCTTTAAATCTTTGTTCAGACTGGGCGAGCAGACTCTATTGAGCTATCCCAGTATTATGGAGATGAATAAAATATAATTATATTCTACGGTGTTATGTAATTTGTAGGTCGCCTTGCAGATCCGACACACCAGCTTATTCTCCCACGACCCATACCGACATTTCTTAGTTTGGTTCGGTAGCCGCGAGAGGGACTACAACTCTCCCGTTGGCTCCTTCTGTCCTTTTTAATTGATCAGGCTCGGAGTCATGAGGAAGCACCCTAGTGCCTTCTCCCCCCCCCAAGGGATCCTCGCAATTACATATTTCAGCTTTGTCTTACTACTGTATTAAAATTTACAGGTTTACAAATGTATTTATTTTATGTTTTAATTAATATGTTTGAATTATTTGTATTAATGTAAAGCCTTTCAACAGCTTCAATTAAATATTCATCTCTTAAAATCTCCTTTGAAAGTTTTCTATGTATATTATCATAGGCTTTCTCAAAGTCTATAAATAATAAAAAGTGGGAATATTAAATGTATATCTACTAGGGACTTTTACACCCTTAAAAATCCACACGTCCTGGTTTGGACCCTCTAACAGCAGAACTAGAAGTTCAGATTGATAGCCGTTATTCGATCGGAATCTACGTCTGTGGCATCGATCTAGGCATCTCTTATATTGCTAAAAATAATGCTGAGAAAATAAATACATTTCCCATTTTGTGAAAAAAATGGTGTTCTTGAAGAAAACATAATATTATATATTTGGCCTTGTTTAACTAATCAAATAGTAGTTAACAAATATATTTTCTAAATGTAAAATACATGTATAATAAAATGAGTTCTAAAATATTAGTATGAAGTTTATTAGATGTGATCTTACAGATTTGATATCATATTCTCAATATCATGCTGACATTGCATGACAAGGCTTTTTATGAAATTCTGTCTTTAATCCCTACTCCACATCTGCAACTAACACATCAGACAATGTATCTCGACTTTCTGAATCCCCAAGATCAATGTCTAGCGTTTCTTATCAAACATATTTTACAAAATGAAACACACACTCCCTTAAAATTCAACATGCTAAAAAAATCACTAATTACTATTTTATTTTATTTCAGGAAATTAAATCTGACCGTTTTTGTTGACATGGTTGATAAAGTCCGTGCGATCCATTCGACCTCCCCCCCCCCCGTTTCTATTCTCGAGGAGGAAGGGAATTTTAAATCTCCACCTTGGACAAAAACTGGGAAAGGAAGCAAGAAAAGAAACGCATTTAAAATTTTATAAAGTATAGGCTATACCTGCAATATTGCATGGCTGAAAAAAATGATCTCTGAATAAACAGTCAATTACGAGAATAGAAGCAGCAGAAATGAAATATTTACGATTTGTGGCAGGATACACTTTAATGGATAAAAAACGAAGTTAAGATTTCCGCAAAGAACTACAAATGTTCAGTTTGACAGATAAAATAGAAGAGTACAGGAGAAAATGATATAAACATGTCTACAGAATGGATACTAACAGACTGCCTAGGAAATGTCTGAATTATCAACCAAGAGGATGGAAAAGAGATCGGGGACGCCCACGGAAGAGATGGACGCAGTAAAAAGGTTTTAACCCTTGCAAGAAGAAGACCTTGGATATCCTGTGATGAAATGTGTTGCCTTGGTAGCTCCTCTGGCATACTCTGGCATACTACTAACCCAAATCTAGGAAGACTACTCACTGTTTACCTTTCTACTGTACAGTTCAGAAATCCTGCTCCCTGTCCTAGAGTGATCGCCCAAGTCATTAACTTACATGCCCATTCAATAAATATAAACTTACAAAAAAGTAACAATATTCTACATATTTAGTAGGCAGGCAAGAAGCGAGTTTATTGTGTTAGCAATTAATTCAAACCAACTTTCCAGAAGTGTGCTGATACGGTTAATAACTTCGAGAGAAATAAATTACGAAGAACATATGGGCCCATTAATGAAAACGGGGTATGGAGAATTATAAATAATTTAGAATTCAAAGAACTATACGGAATGTCTAATTTAGACACCGCTCTAAAGAAAGGTAAAAAGATTAATATTAATATAAGGAGAAAACTTCAACCTCTTAAGAGATTACAATGGGCTGGACACGTGCATAGAATGCAGGATCGCAGAATTCTGAAGAAGGTGATGGACGCAACATTTGATGGGAAATGTTCTCAAGGAAGACCAAAAAAAAAATAGATGGGAGGAGAAAGGACTCTAACCAGATGCTTGGTATCATGAATTTAAAGTCGGCTGCGGTGGATAGAGAAGTGTGGAGAATGGATTACTAGCCACTGTCCAATAGCGTGTCATAGGTATTGCTAATGGTAGAACGAGGAATTATATGAAGAAATGTATACCAAAATATTAAATCATAATAACAAAACATGATAAAAATGAAAATTATGACAAAAATATTAAGAAGCTACTATTTTTTTAATTTTTTTAGAAATATTTGTATGCTCAAGCCCTTTATAATTTATAAGTGTACATACCAGCATACAAATGAGACAAGCAGACCTTATTTGTGGCTCAAGAAATCAAAACGTCCGTTGCATTTCCATTTTAATTATTTTTTTTTCATTAATTATGACCCATTAGAATCATATCCATGATTTGAAGGAATGTTAATGGGCAATGTCATATCATAGTTGTTTGAGAGAAGTTCATGGCTTCGAGTCTAGTCAGGATTTTTAGCTGGACCAAACTTTCTGGCGGCATCTTGGCCCTGGTGTTGACTCAGCTCCTAACAGAAATGAGAACCAAATGCATATTCTGGGGGCCAGAGGTCAATCTTTAATCCATGACGTAGAAAACCCAATAAACCTTTCTTATCCATACACACGCATGAACACTACTAGTCTAAGTTCATTTACTGAATTTGATTAAATACCCGTCATTAACGTTAATATTAACAGTGCAACTGCGCGTTATTTATTTTCTAGTTCGTTTAAATGCATAAGGAGCTGTAGTGATCATTCATATAGCATTAAACACGAACAACTACTTCTTCTGCAGTGTCAACAGAGGACAAATTAAAAAAAATCTCTAGCCACAAGAAAAAGTCTAGTGACTACAAAGAACTATTCCTCTTGACTTTCTCTATAATTCCTCAAATGCTGTAATCGGACATTTGAATATCTAGTAACTTATATATTGTAAACAAAACCAAATCGTTATGAGCTTGATTAAGTTATTCTCAATTCTAGATATTTGCTTTTTTTTATTTTTTCAGGCACCAGAATTACCAGAATCATGGAGTGGAATTCGCGATGCTCTATCACCTGGAAAATGCGCCCCACAAATAATGCAATTGCCTGATGGAAATAAATTAATTGGAGATGAAAACTGTCTTTTTCTTAATGTTTATACTCCTCAGGTATGATATTGCCTTCTAAATAATAATTTAGAGGAGAAAATTTGTGTGTGGCATGAAAAAAATATATGACATAGAAAAAACAAAATTTGATTTTTTTATATTGTAGGTAGACCTAAAATGTCACATACATAGACTAGCAGATGCGATAATGTGTAAAGAGTCTTCGCTAGTGATAAAATTTTTATTCGTAACTGCAAGTTTTATCACGATCTAGGCCGTAGAGGACTACTTGCTTCTGGTCCAGAAGGTCACGGGTTCAAAGCCGACCGGGGTCGATGCATTTTTTTTTTAGGATGGAAAAATCCAAGGAGCAAGTCCTCCTGGGTCCCGAGTCTGAAGCTTTTCTGGTTCGTAAAATATCCTTAAGCTTGAATAAAAAGGCCTCTAAGCAAAATTTATCGATATCAAGATCCTAGTAATAACATGATTGCATGCTAGATGTCTCATTGAGTCGGTATGTTGACCGCATGCCACTCTATGGGCAAAAATGGTAACTTAATTAACTTTGTCTAGTTACTTCTAACAAATGGGAGGCTATGGCTCAACATTGTGCTACGTCATTATAGATAGACTGAAGGATTTAAGATATACTCTGGTAAATACATAAAAATAAGTAGTTGAATCCATCTTAAATTCTGTTCAACCGTACATGGTTAAATTTATAAAAAAGAGTTAAATCCATCTTCACTTCTTCTTTACTCATGTTTATTTCAGTTACCAGTCCAGACAGACATAAAAAAGGCAGTGATGGTTTGGATACACGGCGGTGCTTTTACACATGGTTCAGGGGGACCAGACATGTATGGACCGGATCATCTTATAAAAGGAGACGTAGTCTTAGTTACACTCAACTATCGCCTGGGAACTTTAGGTATGAAAATTTCTTCTTCTTCTTCTTCCAGCCAAATCTAAAGCCTATAGGTCTGTTACGATCTCACTGATGGATTTTGTATCCAGCGTTTCCTTGGACGTCCCAGATATCTCTTCCCTGTTAGACAATAATGAAGCATGGCTTCGGAAACGCTATCTGAACCCATTCGTCCCAAGTGATTCGTCCAGTTGTTCTGGTATCTATGTACGTATTCAATGACCGGTTCTAAACGTTAGTTCCTTCAAGATATCATTGCGTTTGTGATCCCATTTGGTATTTCCTACTGTATATCTCATGAATCTCATTTCACTAGAAGTTATCCTGCTCTCTTCTCCTTTCCTCAAAGTCCATGCCTCACTGCGTAGCAAAGTGCAGGTCTTCTTAAGGTTTTGTATGGCCGTATTCTGGTATCTCTCTGGACTAGTAAAGGATTCATTACTGAATTTAATATTTCCATGGTTTCATTAAAGTTAATAATTTTATTTGCTACGTCTACTTCATCCAAAAATGCAAATGTGTATCCAGGGTAGGTAAATTAAATTACTCTTTCCAGTATTTTTGAATCTATACAAATTTTGCTACGTACAGGGTATTTTCCTTGAAAAGCCATTACTTTTGTTTTCTCTGTATTGATTTTCATGTTATATTTGATAGTTATTTTGTTAAATTTTATACTGAATATTCAACTTTTATAAGATTCATGATGTGTTCCGTTGAGGTTTATTCAAAATTAATATAAAATTATAGAATATTCACCTGAAAGGTCCGTCTCCTCAACTTAATTAATCATTTAACTGTAGCGCTTTCGGGACTTGTCCCATCATCGGCAGGATTCAGTGAAACACCAGTTTTGAATCCTGCCTATGATGGGACAAGTCCCGAAAGCGCTACAGTTAAATGATTAATTAAGTTGAGGAGATGGACCTTTCAGATGAATATTCTATAATTTTATATTAATACTGAATATTGTAATTCGATTTACTTCGTCCTCTGAAGGTGCCACTAAAACTCTACATCATCTGCGAAAATTAACGTATCTAATTTCATATTTCTATTCAATTGTATACGTCCATCACGTTGTTCCCTCCATTCTCTATCTGGTTCATATATATATATATATATATATATATATATATTCGTAGTGTTCTGCCCAAGAGAGGGTCTTTCACTGCAAACTCAGCATTCTCCACTCTTTCCTTAACTCAGCTTTATTTTTTATATCCGCATACAAACCATTTATTTTAATATTGTCTATCATCTGATGTCTTTTCATGCCTCTAACGTTCTTTCCGTTGACCATTCCTTCTAGGGCATTCGTCAGCAGGCAGTTTCTTCTTAGGCAGTGGTCAAGCCAATTTATTTTCCTCTTCTTTATGAGTTCCAACATTGTTCTTCCTTCACACACTCTGTCTAGCACATCTTTATTTTTTATTTTGTCTGTCCATTTTATACATTCCATCCTTCTCCATATCCACATCTCAAAAGCTTCCAGTCGCTTTTCCTCATTCCGTCGTAATGTCCAAGTCTCTGCACCATTCAATGCTACACTCCACACAAAGCACTTCACTAGCCTCTTCCGTAATTATTTTGCCAAAGGTCCGCAGAAAATGCTTCTCTTCTTGTTAAATACTTCCTTTGCCATTGCTATCCTCTGCTTTACTTCTTGACCGCAGTTCATGTTACTACTGATAGTACAACCAAGTATTTGAAGCTCTCCACTTATTCAATGCCCTCATGTTTATCTTCTTTGGTTTCCTTCCTATAATCATAGCCTTCGTCTTATTTATATTTATCTTCATTCCATAATCCTCGCACTTGTCATTAAGCTCCATCAGAATGGGTTTCAGTGTCATTGCATCTTCTGCTAGCAAAGCCATATCATCAGCAAATTAATTATTTTTCCTCCCAGGTTTACGCCTCCCGTATTCCTAAAGCAGTTCTTCATTAGATCTTCCAGGTAGATATGTTGAAAAGAGAGGTGATAGAGGACATCCTTGCCGTACTCCTCTTCCAATTTCTCTTCCCTCTAACATGTCTTCTCCTATCTTCACTCCATTCGCTATTTCATATAAAGATTACTTATGAGCCTCTTCATCTACCAGTTCATGCCAATTTTCTTCAAGATCCTCATGAGTTCATTCCAATTCACTCTGTCAAAGGCTTTTCCCAGGTCAACAAATAGTGGATAAACTTCTTTATCTTTTATATATATATGATCAATAAAAGTGGTGATAGAGGGCATTCTTATCTCACTACTCTATAAATTTCCTGTCATTGTGAGAGTTTATTGACACTTCTTATTGCAATTAAATTAGATTTGTATAGGTTATATATCTCGTTATATATATATGTAATATCATTTGCTGTGGAACCTGGTCTGTAGCTAATATTTTTAATAGTTGGTTTCTATGTACTCTATATTAAGCCTACCCGTGGTGCAACCTGCTTATACAGACGAGGCTCTAGAGACCGAGTATTGGCGTATAGAAAAAAATAACCATAACATCACTTGCAGAGTAAATATTGTATGGATGTAAACCTCATCAGTTTACCCCTTCGGGCTAGCAACTCGTCGGGTGGTACTTTAGAGTTACTTTCAATTCTCACAACAAGCCTCGGATGAACTGGAGGTACGGATATATATAAATATATCCATCCATAGTAATTCTGCCCGAGGGTAGGTCTTTAACTGCAATCATGCTATGCTTTGCAGCTTTACTAGGGAATTATAGGTGTGGTAGCTTCCTGTTGCTTTCCACACCGGTGAGGATGATGATGATAATAATGATAAAGATGATGATGATGGCCGGATGATTTTCGGGGACCGTTGGGCCATAAGCTTCCTGATATTTTTCTTACAGGTGAGGAAAAATTCCGAAAAAAAACTCCACCCAGGAGCCTGTCCTGAACGGGAATCGAACCCGGGCCCGCTGCGTGACAAAACAGCACGCTATCGAAACAAGAGCAGATACTGTTATGACAAACTTTAGAAACAAGTGAAATGAATATTCTGAGGAAGATTTGCGTAAATCAAGGAGGTATACATACATATATATATATATATATATATATATATATATATATATATAGGCAAAATTTTCAGATGTGCCTTTTAAGCGTCCGCCCTTAAAGCTAAATTTGAACAAAATTCAGCACAATTCTGCTTGTTCTTTCTTGGCACTCATGTTCATAAGCCTCTTTGTATTTTTATGTTTTACTAGCAATATCCGGCGTGCGCTGCTACGCCTAAATACATGAAAATTAATGAGCTTTAATGTTTACTTGAATAAGTAAAAGGAAAAAATGATTATAAATTTATATCGTAATTATTTTAAGATACTCCGTGCTGATTACCCGATGTAGCCCGGAAATCTACTTATTCCGATCTTCTCGGCTCAATGAGAGGCAAAAATGGTTATTGTGAGTCATCCGTAAAGATAAACATTTGTTGTGGACTTTTTTGTAGAGTTTTTTTGAGATACTGAATTCTGTGTATATTTATTTTCTGCAATTGTTAAGGTTTAGCCAGCGGAAATCATTTAAGAGTCCAAAAAGCTATTTTTTCTTGTTTTTCATTACAAAGAGTGATTTTTAAGGATGAAGGGATACAGTATTACAACTCTGTTATAGCCTATAACCTTTCTGGGAAATTCCTGAACATTTTGCATAAAGCCCGATCACAATTGGATGAACAGTACAGCAGCGCATTAAATATGAACAAACAAATATTCATTTTTATATATTAGATATAACAACAATTCTATTCTGAGTTAGACAAATAATTTTCCTGTACGGAGCGAGTTGGCTCAGTTGGTAACGTTTGAGGCTTATATTAAGGAGACTTCAGGTTAAAACCCTGATCCCGACCAACCAAGAGTTTTTCTTTTATCCTGGTTTCCTTAGTCGTCAAGGCAAATATTGGGTTGGAATCTTGTTTATCAGGATTCATTTGATCATAATCACCATTTTATAGCATCATTAAAATTGAAACGAGTTAACGTCTTTAAAAAAACATCAGAAACACAGACTACTGATACACGTAATGAATTTAAAAGCGATATAATCTTAGACGTTAAAGTGTCTATTCACAAGAATTAAATTAAATAAATTTATATTTTTTATTCAATTGTTAGAATACCTTGTTTTTGTTTTTATTATTGAAACAACGAAAGAAGCGAAATGAAGACTTGTGCGTTAGCATATTTAGCATCGTGTAAATAAACGACTAATAACATAATTTAGTACTGGATTAATTAGTGATTATAAATAAAATAAATTTAGTTTGACTTTAGGCGAGATTAAATTAGCCAAGACTAACGGTATATCTATGAATACGAAACATAAATTATGAAAATACTTGGAAAACAAGATTCCATATTAATTTCGTTATCTTAATAAAGTTTATTTCTTTATGGCGAGATTAAATTAGCCAAGACTAACGGTACATCTATGAATACGAAACATAAATTATGAAAATACTTGGAAAACAAGATTCCATATTAATTCTGTTATCTTAATAAAGTTTATTTCTTTCTATGTATCATTTCTGTATTTTTAATTTTATAAAAGGCAGGAAAATGAGCATTACGTGGGATTGTGATATTCACGAAAATGAACGCAACTTTCCCAAAAAAAAAAGTAGAAAATGACAAACTTATAGTATTAGAAGATTCCGGGCTATAGGGCCGTGGTTCATAACTGGTGTTTTTTTCCAAACGTTTCTCCCATAATTACGGAGGGCATCTTTAGAGGCAAGTACTACTATGTGGTGTTCCCTGATCGGTTCACTACTACCATAATATTTTTAAATTGTAAGAGTAGGCCAACTGTGGAAACATATAATTTATTTGATTAATATTTTCAGGATTCCTGTATACAGAAGACACTGAAACATCGGGCAATGCTGGTCTGAAGGATCAGGTGATGGCATTGCAATGGATACAAGAAAATATTATACAATTTAGTGGAGACCCTAACAATGTTACTATCTTCGGAGAAAGTGCAGGCGGTGTAAGTGTTCACGGGCATGTGCTCTCACCCATGTCCAAAGGTAAATTTAGTAAAGTCCACTCGAAATTGTGGTTCTAGAATCTAGATACTGATTCTTCCTCATAGATTATTTTCACTCCTTATTTATTCCGGGTATTTCCTGATTCCTCTGACATCTGGGACTACACTAGAAGACCTAGGCTCTTCAAGTATTTAGGAGAAGGGAAACTGGAGTTGTTAGAATGAAATATATAACTTTATAAGATTTGAAACTTTCTCGGCGTTAAATGAACTCTTCTTTAGAACTTAATACACGTGCCAAGTTCCAATCTATAATTTTGACATTATCTTCCTGCGAAAAAAAAATTCAACGCTGTAAGAAAACCAAAAAGACCCCTGCCTCTACATTCTAATTTACAAAGTAACATTAATTAGAAACTCATCGGTAAGACATTTTACTGTGTAGCTACATAAAATATGTTTAAATATACACCTACCAATATATTCAATAATCCAGTAAAATTAGTGACTTGCAATAACAGCCACTTTCCCAGGTGACAACATGAAAATTGTAAAAACAATAATATATTAAAACTGAAAAAAGTTCATACATAAAGTTTGAGAAATACAAAAAACTATCTTTAATAAATTTATTATATCTTTTATGCATTCTAACCGACATTTTCTCATTTTATTCATTCTAGAATTCTTAGTGCAACAGGGCACTTTCCTACAATAATTTCTCCTATTGGTTTTTTTTTAAGATTTTATGCTCAAACGTGCAAAAGATTTATACCTCTTGTCAATGGATAAATAAATACTGAGAGCAACAAATTGACAAATTGAATCATATAATATTACTATAATTACCGGTATTGCATGAAATTTTACCAATAGTTAACCATTGTTTTGCTAATTATCTTTCCAAGAGTAAACTAATAGATTTACTCAATATAACTATGGTATTGTATACTTAGTTTAATATTTGATACATTAGCAAAAATGTAACAGTATGTTTTGTAAATTCCGTAATTTGATTTCGGATCGAATTACGCATTTAGTATTATTACATATGAGGTAGATTTCTCATAAAATTAAATAATTAAAATGTATTACAACTTGCTGCATGGATACATGTAAGCCTATATCTTAATTCATCAATAACTACACTTAAACAGTTTTTTTAAATTGTGTCTCTACATTTAAAATACAATATTTTTAAAAATACTACAATCGACTTATGAATCCATTCACTTACTATTAGATAGAGGACAAAACCTCGCTAGAAGAGTCCTCCCATTTTTATGGTGTCAATTAAATTGATTAATTTGCTGACAATGTTGCAGAGAAATAAAAAATCGTACCCTAAAGCGTTATTTGTCTAAATGCTCTGATATCATAATTTTAATTTTCTACGTCAGAGAGAGCCTGTATAATTTATAGTAGGCCCTACATATAAAATAAGCGTAACAATGAATAATCTGCTATTAAAAACTTAATTTTGCATATGACCAATTGTCTGAACTTACTGATTTTGCCGTTTGGTTTAAGAAAATATCCAGAAGATAAATGTGACCGTTTCCAGATAAAACATGCATTCTTTTTATCCTAGGTCTATTCCATAAAGCGATTGCACAAAGTGGTTCTATGTTGAACACTTGGGGATGTGTTTCAAATCCACGGGAGAGAGCTTTCCGGATAGGAGAGACACTTGGCTGCAAAACAAATGATTCAAGAAAACTGGTGGAGTTTCTTCGAGATGCACCACCACTAGACTTGCTAGAAGCCATTGACAAGACACAAACAAATGAGGTAAAAATAATAATTATATATATATATATATATATATACATTGAAACCTCGGTTAATCGTTTGCGTCGGGAAACATGAAAATAGATTATGGATAAGAAAAAAATGATCAATGCAAATGTCTCTAAAAATAATATAAACTGTACAATTTGCATGCATACATTCAAGAAGCACAATAATGTTTTTTTTATAATTATCTTCTGGCCAACTTCATTTACAGTACATTCAACTATTTCATACAATTACTTTTTTTAGGAATTAATACTATGAGGTATTATTTATTTAAGTACATTTTATCACCTCGTCTCATTCATTTTCTTCATCTACTTCTTCTGAGACCGGTTACAAAACTTCCTTCTTCAGTTCCATCCTAAACGACTTCAGCATCATCAGATTAATTATAAACAACAAAAATCAGAAAATAGAAGAAGGAAACAAATCAGAGATTTATCATATTAAATGCGGAGAATGCGATAAAGTCTACATAGGGGAAAAAAGATAAATTTGAAAATCAGAATGAAAGAATATCTCAGCACTGTCAAAATTGGTCAAGTAGAAAAATCTGTAGTAGCAACCCATGCATGGTCACAAAACATATTTTCTAGAGAAAAGCTAAACTGTTAAAACAAATAGAAAAACCCAAATATCTCACTGTTTGGGAAAAAATCTACATTCAAAAACATGAAAAGGAGAAATTAATGAACTTTGAAATTCCCGGGGAAAATTATTTGATTTCGAGGTTATTCAGTCTACCAACAGAGGAAGCAAGAGGCGGCTCTTCAAGACAACAAAACAACGGTCGTGAAAATACTGAGGATGGAATTGAAGAAGAAAGTTCTGAAACCGGAGTACGAAGAAGAAGAATATGAGATGAGGTGATAAAATTTACTCAAATAAATATTTCGTCGTTAATTTATTCGTCTTCATCTTTTTGGCAGATGTACTATATTTATCAATCTGCTATCTCTGATCTCCCGTCTCTTTTCAATTTTCGAATTAAGAATTGACAGTGGTAAGCTTAGGCGCAGAGCTACATCAACTCTTTTCACCGTTGGATTTTTCTCTATTTCTTCAATGATACGAAGTATTTCTTCTAAAGTGCGAAAATTTTAGCAGCCCTGCCTTTCAAAATCCCATAAAAAATTGCGAAGAGTCTAGAATTGAACTTTTAACAACTTAAAAATTGTTTGAACTCCAGTGATCTCTGGATACCACTGTCTAATGAGATATATGCTATAAGAGAGATCTAAAAGAAATTCACAAACAGCCATAAAAATTCCATATAGCAACTATTTACATCACATTTTGAAAACATCTTTCGTAGTACATCTAAGAATAACTTATAAAATTGTTTAACCTTTAAATTGATAAACACTAATTTTCTCGAATCAATTATTTCAGTTTGGCGGACCGCCGTCAAAACGGATAACTGTTATTATTAGATATATTGTGTAAGTCGAAACAAATTTAAGTAATTTCTAGTCGTTTGTTTTATTTTGTTTTATTAGAAATATTACATTAATTAAATTAATGTATGCATAATATAGGATACGTTTCCAATTTTAGGGTTAATTTTGCACTCGAAATTTATCAAATATGGAATTGTATCGTTCTGGAGTGAAATTTTTAACCAATAAAAACGAGAAAACGATGTATAGAGGTAAGATAAATGCGTTTTTTTCCCCCTCATAGTTTAAATGTGATCAGTACACGAAGTGTAGAAATTCGATGATTAAATCGGGCAAACGATAAAACCGGAAACGATAAATCTAATTTTGGCAGTATATATATATATATATATATATATATATATACACATATACATACATACACCGCTTCAGCCAAATTTGTTCGGTTTCAAATATTCTTGTTTGATAACCTATTTTGACATCGAACATAAATACAGCCTACAGAATCTATTCTACAAAGCTTCATTTGTTCATGGTCTCTAATTTTTGCTTTTAAAAATCAAAATCCGGCTTCAAAGCATGTCTGACCATCGTTTTCCTGGTCTTACCAGATGTTTTCTTCCATTAGGCTTATAGTACAAAACTCTTATTTGGATCTTCTATTCCGACATTCTATCAACATGTTGTCACCATTCATTTCTATATTTATAATTTTTTTATTCCAAATAATTCATTTCTAGCTCTTCCCTTATTTTTTATTTGAGAATTTATTTAAAGGGCACATCCTCTAACTGTTATTAAAAATTTTATTTCGGCAGCCTTATTTTATTTTTATCAGCTTTCGTCAACATCCGTGTTTCAGATCCATAAGGAAAAACAAGGCATGGCAATGATATTGCAGAACTTCATTCGTGTTTCTTTTCTAGTTTTAGTTTTTTGGCTTCTGTTTATTGCACAACTTATCTGTCAGAAGAGGCATTATTGCTTAATCCCTGGAGTGTAAAAGAAGAAGAAGAAGAAGAAGAAAAAAAAATCATACTAATCACATATATATATTATTTACTTCGTTCATATAACGAAGTAGTTCTCAAAACTGTATCGTCATTCTTACTCCAACCTTTTCTAATTAATAATTCCATTGTGTTTACTTCTTGTTTTACTTTATTTTAGGAGAAGATAAGTTTCGACTTGTATTTTGCTCCTTGCGTGGAGAATGTCGTGCAAAAAGGAGATAAAAAATTTATTCCAGCAGATCCATACCAACTGTTGTCGGAAGGGAAATTTAATAAAGTCCCTTTCATTACGGGATTTACTTCACACGAAGGCATGATGATGCTGAGAGGTATGTAACATATTGATCACTTTTGCATTTAATTATTTCTTTGACATGCACGGGAGAAAGACAAATAGAGAGAGAATGGAATAGAGATAACTTAATAAGAATTTTCGTAAGTAATCCACGAGAGATTTTCAATTTATCTAGGGGATTTGGAAATCAAGAGTGGCATTTGTTAGGACTATTTAACGAATAAAATTAAGCTGTTTACTCAAAAATCATTATTTAAATATAGTTATATTAAAATACTTATATATTTAATATATACGGCTATGTTTGAAAACAAATGTGAAATGTTCAGTTATGTTTCATTTGTTCACTGTAACTTGATCATATTATTTATTGCCAAATAGGATCGCAATATTGTAAGAATGCACCCTACTGGAGAAATAATAAAACACATCAAACTGTATATTATAATGAATATTATAGGTTATTAATTTATTTTTTAGTAAACAACTCAGTAAAATCAAGGAAACTGTTCATTATTTTGCTATATTCAATGTATTTGTTGGAGAAAAATAATGATCTGAGCTGTTCAGAAAAGAATAAAAGCTGATAAAGATAAATCGATGAAGAGCGAGGCGAAAGACGACTGCCATTGGTTGTAAAACAAAATCCTTTAAAACATGATTGGTCACTGACTACCCTTTGGAACATGAGTTAAACAGTCATCGAAAATAGGCTATACAACATCTACAATTACTACGAAAATTGTCCATTCGAACGAAAGCAGATCAAGAAAGCATCGTTTAAAGATTAGTGTATTTTATAAAATACGATAGATATACTTCGAAAGAAATTATTTATTTTGTTTTATGGTCTCTTCTGGAAATTCTGAAAATGCATGCTATTAAGCATTACAGGGACTCTTTCAAAAAAACGTTAAACTGAAAGTATGTAAAACTGTTCTTCTTCCAGTTATATTATATAGATGCGAAACATGAACTCTTACTTTAAGGGAGGAAAGGAGATTACGAGTATTTGAGAATAAAGTTTTTAGGGAAATTTTTGGACCAAAGAGAGAAGAACAGACAGGTGAATGGAGATGATTACATACCAGTGTGCTACATGGTCTTTATAGGAAGCCAGATATAATAAAAACAGTTAAGTCTTGTAGACTTCGATGGGCAAGAAATGTGGCACGAATGGGGAATCGAAGAAGTGCATGGAAGCGTCTTGTAGAAAAACCAGAGGAAAAACGCCCAGTTGGTAGACCAAGAATGAGGTGGGAGAATAACATTAACCATGATTTGAGCGAAATAGATTATACGGGAGATGATTGGAAAACAATTCAGTATAGGAATATATGGACAGCTTATGTCCACGCGGCCATAGTGCCAGTGAGTTAGTTTGTTAATCTCTTCCAGAAAAATCTATAGAATATCTATAAAATTAATAAAATCTCAATTTAGATAAAATTGTTATTCATTTCAGCACTGAATCAACATCCATCCTTTATCGATGTGATAGCTAATCATGAAGAAGGAGTAATACCATATACGCGCAAACTGAAGAAGAACACAACACAATCTAAAGAAGTAGCCTCTACAATTAAGACATTTTATTTCGGCGATAAAAGTGTTAGCAAGGAGACGCTTCCTGAATTAATTGATGTAAGTAAATATTTTAAATGACAAATTATAGTTTATGTGATTTTGGGCAAAACAGCCAGCTTGATGGTTATTATATTTACGTTTAATCGCAATTAACTGGAAACAATTTCAATAATGTATTTCTTATATTTAAATTAATATTGGGAAGTAAACATTATGAGGTTATATCATTAATAGTGAGTGGAGAACATATTTTAATCGACTCACCTCATACATTTTCAAACTTCTTTGATACCGACGGTTTCAGACAATATTATGTCCTTCTTCAGTCATGGCGTCCATGACTGAAGAAGGACATAATATTGTCTGAAACCGTCGGTATCAAAGAAGTTTGAAAATGTATGAGGTGAGTCGATTAAAATATGTTCTCCACTCACTATTAATGTTTTTCGTGTTTACAAAAAAGGCAATTCAAATTATTTTAAAGCTTACATATCCTCGTACCCCCCCCCCAGTGACAAGTAAGCAAATAAAATCAGGACTACTAATACTTCTCAAAAGTCACTCTTCAAGTTCACTGATAGCTTTCCAGTGGATCTGAAGTTCAGAGGTTCAAATTCAGTCAAGCATTAGTTAAATTATTTTTGTAAAATCCAGAACGCACAAAATATAATGCATTAAACAATACTTGTCATGTGTTCCGCGAAGATTTACGAGGCACATAAAAGAACATCAAGCCTGAAAATGGAGGTCTCTGTGCAAAATTTATAGGTAATTTCACTCTCAGACATGAAATGTGACTCTAAAGAACAGTAAGACATATTAAATAGCTTTGTTAATTAAAAAATAATACAATTATTATTTTAACAGAAAGTCCCTCGAAAACAGTACTGATTTAAAGGTAGGGCGTATAAAATAAACACATTTCAATGTAATATAAATCACTAAAACAGTAATTTATTCTTTTAAGATTCATAACAAATTGTTAAAAGAATTTTACGGGAAAAAAAGCATCAGTTAATTTTTTCAATACATGACAAAAACAATCGAAACTCACTGCTTACTGGACATACGTAAAGATCCTTGACTCGATATGGCCTTAGATGTTAAAACATCTATGTAGTAATGAAACAAACAAAAAAAACGTTTTGCTGCTTCTTAAATTGCTTAGTTTAGTTACCATAATTATATAATTAAAGGGGTTATTCTCTGATTTCTCCATTCAGTAAAGTTTTTCTATAATAACTGCGAAATAGCAATTGTGTGTGTATGAAATTCTAACATAAGTACTGTGCGACTAAGTGATGAAATGGATCACGAGGAAGGCGATATATGTTTTGTTATGATAGTGGAATGCACATAATGTACTGTGTATGGTGACTTAAGAGGTAGTAGTTCAGCACTTAGACGCACAGTTATTGAAGATATTTTAAATCACATAATTAAAACTAAGTATATGTAAATTTCCTGAAGGCAGGTAATTCCAATAGTTATATTTCACCTATTATTATTACCTAACTATGATACAACTTTCATTTCAATTAATATACTTTAAGCTATGAAATATCCACGATAAACGTAAGTACTCCTCCAAACTTCAAGCGCTATAGGCCTAGAAGGCCCTTGGCCTACCATCCGTATGCTGGCTTCACATCCACATGTGTTAATCAGAGGTAGACGATCATCGAGCCAGTGTAGGGGGTGACATGTGGTCAGCATGTCGGGTCCACCAGCCGTTATAGCTGGTCTTCTCAATCTGGAGTCGCTACTTATTGTAGCTACCCAAATGCCTCACGATGCTGGTAAAATAAGATTAAATAAAATGAGCAATTATTAATCCTTAGAAATATAAAAGTATAGTAGACTGTGCGCACATATATACAGTATAAACAAAATTCAATCTTCTGATGTACCTGTAATAAACCCTCTGCTCAATTTATTACACATCTAAAACTAAGCAACGAAATAACGCACGTCAAATTTAAATGACTTACTTATACACCTATTAAATACGAATAATTAAAAATAGTAAAAGCATGGTAAGACAGAAATGGAATCGACCTCTCATAAGGACACGATAAAGGGTGATGATCAAGCACTTTAGTAGTTATAAATTAATTTTATTACACAAATATTTTTGGGGTTTGTGATGAGTTACTGTTATCTAGCGAACGGGATTTCATGTGTTTGCGCAATGTTATGTTTCTGGAACATATAATTCGTTGCTGACTCAATAGTTTTGAATTTTATTGTACATGAATCGGAATAATCCATCTGTGAGTCAGACACTAAAGTTCCTGGTCAAATTACATTGTTAATTGTTTCAAAACTTACTATGTTAATTGCCACTGGTATTTTAGAGAAAAAAAAAGTAATATTTATCCAAGCTGCTTCTAAATAAGTTAAGGGCAGGTTTTATATGATAATACAGTTTATTTGTTTGAATAAAGAGTCATATAGTTATTTTTATTTACCATATGGAAACTTTGATATATGTTGTTACACTATTTATATAATGTTTCATTATCGATATACATTATTTATTAATTCACAGATGTATGGTGACGCTTTCTTTATACATGGCATAAGAAAAACGGTGGAGTTACAAACTCAGCACTCAAAAAATCCAATATACATGTATGAGTTCTCATTCGATGAAGATCTTCCATTCATCAAAATAATAGTCAGTGGAGATAGACTACCAGGTATACCTTAATTTAAATAATTGTTTACAACCACTTCTATTGAGTCTTGACATTTTGCAATACTTCCATGACACCGATTAAAAACAGATGTCCCTAGGTTCTGCAAAATGTTTTTCCATCAATACGATCTACCATCATTTATATCATCTTCTTCTTCTTCAAGATATGCGTCCATTGGCCCGTTCCGCTCCCCGCTGCACAAGATTCTACAGGTCGTCCTTCCAACGTCGTTTCGGTCTTCCTATATTTCTTTGGTCTTCAGGTTTAAAATAAAGTATCTGTTTTGATAAACGATTATTTGCCATTCTTTGTACATGTTCAAACCATTTACATTTATTTCTGTATATTCTCTCGTTTATATATAATATCTATATTTATGGATGATGGAAAATCGGCAAAGTTAACATGGCAAATAAAGTAATTTTATTTAATATATTCACTATAACTAATTAAAATTGTGGACATAAAGACCAGCAAAACTCACAAAATATTCATGGAGAGAAATATTTATGGACAAGATACCTAAGTTGCTGAATATGATTTGGGATAAAGAGACCCCAACAAATGAATGAAAATATTCTATTATCGTACCAATCTATAAGACAAGGGATAAAACTGATTGAAACAATTACAGGGAATCTCATTTCTTTCTACTTCGTACAAAACTCTAATTAAATAAACAAAAATATTTAGATTAACATATGATTCCTTGCTAAAATATTTTAAATTATAAATTGGAATTTTAAATGTATTCATTTAATTTGTATATATATATATATATATATATATATATATATATATATATATATATATATATATATAACTGTCTTGGTGATGGTAACTATGTATTATAAATTTATAAACAACCATGTCTTGAAAATGATCTCACATAAGGAGATTGAAACGTCGACGTAATAAATTTATGCTTTGACTGAGATAACGTGTATTTCTTTGTAATTATAAAATATATTAGTATCCAGACTTACTCGGCTTATTGGCAACATAATGTGATCATCAATGTGCACATAAAAGAAATATGTCTATAATATAGGCCTATCCGATTTTTAGAAAAGAAATGGGAATAATATAATGACACTGTGCATCAACTGAACGTAGTCTTAAAAAGTCATACGATTCTATTAAGAGAGATAAGTTATAACAGTATCCTACTAGAGTTCGGAATTCCTACAAAGTTAAGACTTATTTGAATGTGTCTAAATGGCATAAAGAGTAGAGTCCGTGTAGGGAAATAGTTCTCAGATACTTTTTAAATTCACAGCAAGGAGATCCACAATCCCCTCTACTATTCAATCATGCACTGGAACATACCATCAAATCTTTAGAGGATGAATAAGGACTACAATTAATGGTATTAATAAGCTGTTAGTTTATGCTGATTAGTATGTATTATTCGATAACGAGATTACTGAAGACCAACACGCACACTCTATTGAATAATAGTTATAAACTGGGGCTGGAAGTAAACATCAATAAAATTAAATATTTGGTCACACACAGAAATACATTATATAATGGAAATTGACAGTTAATGACAAATTAGGGAAATGTTGAAGAAGTGGCTGAATTCAAATATAGTACCTCATCATCATCAAAATACATTCACGAATTTAGGTCATTTGTTGACCTGTTTCGGCCTCAAGAGAAACACCATCCAAGAGTTTTTTTTGAGTGGACGTCCTGGTCTTCTTCTTCTATAGGTTGATAGCTTAACTTGTGTTTGGGTACCCGTATCCTGTGATCTTCCATTCGATGAACATGTTGTATCCATCTTGACTCATCTTTTTTTTTCTAAAGGTTCGATGTGTAATTCTTCTAAAATGTCTACATTTTTTTTGTGATCTAGTAGTGTGTATCCTGCAGTCCCCCGAAGGTATCTCATTTCAGCAGATCTAAGTCTCTGTATATCCTTCAGTACCTAGGAATGATAATTACAAACAGGAATGCGATACATAGTGGAATTAAATATAGACTCAATTCTGGATATGCATACTATTATGCATTATAGGATCTCTTAGCATCCAAACTTCTTTCAAAATCATTAAACTCAAAATATATAGGCCTACAGTACAACAGTTATTCTCTAATAATTATTTGGATGCGAAACAAGGGCTCTTATTTTAAGGAAAGAGAAAATATTACCAAATATTTGAGAATAATATTCTTATGAAATGTTTAGGCCAAATAGAGACAGACAGGCGAATGGGGAAGACTACACAAAAGTGAGCTACATGATCTTTAGGAGATATAAGAATCGTGAAGTCTCGTAGAATGTGATAGGCAGGGCATGTGATACGATGGGGAATAAAAGGGGAGCATGGACATTCCTTGAAGGAAAGCGTTTATTAGGTAGGCCAAGAATGGGAGGATAATATTAACCATGCTTTGAGCAAAATTGAATTATACATGGGATGATTGGAATACATTAGCTCAGGTTAGGGATGTATGGACAGCTTATGTCCGCATGGCCATAAACTTATGAGTTCGATAGTGTCAGTGAGTAGACATAGGTACTCTCGAAGTACGTTCCAAAAATATATCAAACTTATGATATTATAGTTCATAAACAGAACATTACCTATTTAACCACTTAAGCAACCCGTGTACCACCTTTAGTGACGTGTACTGTTATATTCAATAGTTCAATTGGTCAGTGTTGCCACATTTTATAATCTTCATGCCTCTTAATTATAGAATAAACATTGTAAAGAATTGTTTCTAGATAAAAGAATTATATAATTTTCTATACGCAATCTCATGGAGGTGTGTGTCTTCCGCTACATCTTCTTAAATCTATTTGTACGAGTATATACGAGGGGTTTAAAATGGACTGGCACTAATGCTCACATAAATTATTGCCAAAGATCACTCATACAGATTGTTATCCCCCCAAAAATACTTCTCTCAATCAATGCATGCACTTGTCCACCTCCTTTGCCATTTCTAGAAGATGTGAAGGAATCCATTCATAGACATCTACTTCAGGATCGCCTCTAAAGCTTTGAGTGCCTTGGTCTCGTCGAACCATTGTCCTTAAGGTCACTTTTTGGCCGTCGGGTTATGAAAAAGTCACATGGAGACACATGACAGCATTAGCAATATGTTGAGTTGCATTGTGGCGATAGAGATATATCTTCCCAATGAGGTTCTTTCGTTTTCGCGGAATGTGACCCTTATCAATATTTTCATAATGTTCTTGTAAAAAAAGTATGTGAATGTAATGTGTCTTGGAATAGAGTGAGTGCACACTATTCCTGATACGGTAATGATGAACATGGGGTTATTGTATGAGTTCTGAGCTCATGGGTTTTGTGGTGGTGGTTGACCATGTTTCACTAATTCTGTGCTACTCTGTTTCATATCAGGGTCATAACATTCACCATATTGATATTCTGCCACGAACCGTCGCCCTCGTCCACAAAATTATTTCCAATAGCGATTCACATCGATACGAGCCTGCTTCTGCTGTGGAATAAACAGTCGAAAGTACCCCATTCTGCACATTCCCTAGACATGAGCGAACTCTTTTTAAAATTGTGTGCGTACTCCCAAAT